>MU526172.1:1790317-1810317 GCA_024362625.1 Silurus asotus
GGGGGGGTGTGTGTTATCCACCTGCAGAGTCAAACTCAAACCATTTGAAAGTCCCATAATTCTATTACAAAGAAAATTCTAAGAAAAACCCATAGAAAAGCACAAAAAAAAAATCAAGCTTTTATGAGCAAATGTCCATCAAACAATTGTGGAAATCCAAAAATCTTCTCAGATTTGAGAAAACAAATATTTGTGCAAAAGATGTTTACTGGATGAAGAAAATCGCTAAACAAAGAAAAGTCTGGAGACTCAAGGAGATAAAAACACTTAACATTAGGGAACTTGGCAAAGAACTTGCATCCCTGGGAAACTGAAAAAGGCACAAGGAGCTCTATAACAGGTGAAAAAATGAGAAATCAGGAAGGGACAAGGGAACACTCTGGCGACATCTGGTGGGTGAAACTAAGAAAAACAAAAGAAAAGCAAAAACTTTTTTTTTTTTAATTGAGAACACAATATTAATCCTATAGATCAATTGTTGTTTCTTCACATGTCTCAGCAGAGTAGAAATCTGGGGTCAAAATCATACAGCTTGTATTTAATTAAGCGACTTATTATAGTCAAGGAGACTCAAACCTGTTCCAGCATGAAAACACCCCTGTGCACAAAGCCAGCTCCATGAAGATCTGCTTTCAATGAGTTAAAAGTTTGGGATTATTTACTTTTTACCTGAATTAAAATAATACATTTTTTAATTATTGATAAATATTTTTACACTCTTTCAAACAGAAAATAGGTGGTGTTTGTTTGTCTGCCTGTTTGTTTGTTTATTTATGTTTCTTATTGATTTGATTGCAAAATTCGACTACATCATGACCAAAACCCTAAACCACACCAATGCTGAATGTTTTTTTTTTTTTTTTTCTAATCTCGAGGAACGTACACACTCCGGGTTTGTCCAGGTGTGCAACAGACTTCACAGAAACAGATGTGATTTCCGCTCTTGCTTACATGCAGCTTTTCCGGGGATCCAGATGTTATTTGACTACATGAGACTAATTGATCTAATCATTAAAATACCAGAGAATAAAAAAATTCCTAGATGTTGGCACAAGAGCAGAAAGTAAGGGAGAAACTAAAGGTCCAGCACCTGATCTTTATGATGTTTCGTATCTGGATGACCACAGAGAACAAGTCAGTAAAACATATACCTGGTGTGTGTTATAGTGATGAGTGACAGTGAGCCTCCTCAGGAGTGACGTCATGGTCCGATCTTCTTCACCAGCATCATTTACTACTGCACATTAATGGACAGAATAATAAAGCAATAAATAGAAATTAAATGAAAATATACAAAATAAAATGTGTGTGTGTGTGTGTGTGTGTGTGTTGGGGGGTTACAGTATATAGTGGTGTTTACAGTATATCAGGAATTACAAGGAATCCCCTATTACACTTTGATTGTGGTGACATAAGCGATAGAGAGCGAACCACACACACACACACACACACACACACACACACACACACACACACACACACACATAATAATAATAATAATAATAATAATAATAATAATAATAATGTTTATCATGTAAAAACATTTTTATTGTATTGCATGAATGGCACATTTAAAATAAGGAAAAGAAAAGGAAGGAAAGCCCCCCCTCCTAGAAACTGAAAGACGTGTGTGTGTGTGTGTATATATACATGTCTGTGTGTGTGTGGGCAGACACTTTACTCACGCTCACACACAGCGATCAGTGCAGACTAAACAGGACATTCCAGGGATCTCAAGAGGTGAGTGTGTGAGTGTGTGTGAGTATGTGTGAGGTGTGAGTATGTGAGTATGTGTGAGTGTGTGTTTGAGTGTGTGTGAGTATGTGAGTATGTGTGAGTGTGTGTGAGTGTGTGTTTGAGTGTGTGTGAGTATGTCTGAGTGTGTGTGTGTGTGTGTGTGTGTGTGTGTGTGTGTGTGTGTGAGTGAGTATGTGTGAGTATGTTGCTGAGCTCCATCACCTGTAGGAGCTCTGAACCATCACACTCTGATCTAATGAATGGGCTTCATAATTCACTCCTTCACTTCTACTCTTTAATTATTTCCTGAATGTTCTTGAAGACTGTTCTTTGTTCTTGTTCTTCATGCTGATGTAATGTTGTAATTATTCAGATGGCGTGGTGCAGAACAGCTCTGTGGGTTTGGATTTTATCAGTAGTGTCTGGGGGATGCTGGTCTTTTTCGTATAGTTTCTCCAACTCCCTCAGCCTGACACGTGCCATCCACTCACGTGTCCAGCAGCTTCTTCTCCGATACGTAAGTGAACACAAGTAGACTCTTCCATGATAATCTCTGTGTGACTGTTACACTGGAGGAAGTTTCACTGTATGTGGACGACTAAAAGAAATCTAAAGTTACAGTATGTTTTAAAACACTGCAGCGTTGATCTGTTTAGACAGTGGTGCAGACGGATGACGCGTGTCCTCACGTATTATTTTGACATTAACATCAACACAAAGACAAAAGTATTGGGACACCTGACTTTTCCAGCCTCACTTGTTTCTTCCCCAAACTCGGAGGCACATAATTGTATCTTTGGAAGCGGAGGCATGACATTTTGCCTTCACTTGAACTTGGAGACCCAAACCTGTTCCAGCATGAGGATGCCCCTGTGCGTAAAGCTCCAGCTCTATGAACGTCTACTTCACATGGGTTTGGAAGTGTGTGGAAGATCTCGTGGATGTTTCTAGTAGAACATCTTCCCAGAAGAGTGGATCTTATTATAACAGCAAATAGGAACTCAAAGTATAATGAGATGTTCAGCATTAGTGTTTGAGGCACTGGAGGATCTGAAGGGTGTGTGTTGTTTAGTGCAGATTGTAAGTAGTGTATTACAACACTTGAGTTTGGTCACCGGGGTGTTTGGGACTTTTTAAAAAGTGAAATATTATCTAGTGATGTAAGATATTGAGATATTGATTGGTACAGAAGGATGATTACCACAGACTGTTTATGAAAGTTCACCAGATTTTTGGGGTTTTTTTGCAGAAAGAAGAACAGTTTGGCGATACACACTTTGATGACAAGACGATTGTATTAAGCACATTACCATCAGTCACAATAAGCTACAGGACATGGCTGCAAATGGAGGTGTGTGTGTGTGTGTGTGTGTGTGTGTGTGTGTGTGTGTGTTATATGCATATTACATATATATGTATTATAAACTATGTCAGAGTGTGTTTATGTCTATATAATAGTGTATAAATATTGTGTGTGTGTGTGTGTGTGTGTGTGTGTGTGTGTGTGTGTGTGTGTAGGACACCGAGCGACTGTACCGAGCTTCTCGTGACCTCCAAACGTTCTGGACTCATCTGGAGAGCCAGCGTCAGAAGCTACAGGGGAGCAGCATTGGAGACAAAGTGAGTCAGATGAAGAAGAGAAGCAGACGAGGAAGACCATACCGATCCTTGTCGCAAAGCATTCTGGGAGTCCAGCTGGACCTCCGGGACCTCATGAGACAAGTCAACGCTCAGGTGAGTGCACGGTCAAGGCCTGACATGTGATCAAGAGTCAAGAAAATGCACTTACACATGATTCTTTTCCTTCACACACACACACACACACACACACACACACACACACACACACACACACACACACACACACACACACACACAGTGACGGTTTTCCCCCACTCTTGGCCTGTACGTTTGCTGAGAAGAAACTGACGAGTAATCATCACACAGCATGGCTTGCCTCTGTACTATACAGGGGAGATGAGTGAGCAAAACTCCATGGGAACTTCTTGGGCTCTTACTATCAAGTTTCAAGAGACTTTCCCATTTTCTCAAGTGGTGAAGCAAGTTTCATGTCCATGACCATGTGACATCACCTTGTATTTCCTCAGTTACATGCCTTATGTGTTCAGTCTGATGTATGTTTAGTCTGATGTGTATAGTCTGATGTGTTTAGTCTGATGTGTACAGTCTGATGTGTACAGTCTGATTTGTTTAGTCTGATGTGTACAGTCTGATTTGTTTAGTCTGATGTGTACAGTCTGATGTGTACAGTCTGATTTGTTTAGTCTGATGTGTACAGTCTGATGTGTACAGTCTGATGTGTTTAGTCTGATGTATACAGTCTGATGTGCTTAGTCTGATGTGTACAGTCTGATGTGTACAGTTCTGATGTGTACAGTCTGATTTGTTTAGTCTGATGTGTACAGTCTGATGTGTACATCCTGATGTGTACAGTCTGATGTGTTCAGTCTGATGTGTACAGTCTGATGTGTACAGTCTGATGTGTTCAGTCTGATTTGTTTAGTCTGATGTGTACAGTCTGATGTGTACATCCTGATGTATACAGTCTGATGTATACAGTCTGATGTGTACATCGTGATGTGTACAGTCTGATGTATACAGTCTGATGTGTACAGCCTGATGTGTTCAGTCTGATGTATACAGTCTGATGTGTACAGCCTGATGTGTACAGTCTGATGTGTTCAGTCTGATGTGTACAGTCTGATGTGTTCAGTCCACTCTTGCGGCATTAGTTGCAGATGATCAGATTTGTCTGAGTCTAAGCAACACGGCGCAAAAAAAAAAAACAGAAGCTGTTTGCAGGTCGTTATTGCAGTGTCATGTTTTTTTACAGTGAAGTAAAATCTGACACATGTTTATTTATTTCAAAATCACTTGCAGCCGTTAGTCATTATCATGGAGTGCATTATTCTTGGTTCACTAGTACTTAGAGTCTTTGGCTGACCGGAAAGATTGTTGTGAAATATTTGGCTGGGAAACTGCTGGTGGTTTTTGTAAAAAAAAAAAAAAAAAAGCTTGCATATCAAAAGTATATGCCTTTAAATAGGCATGAATAGAGGCACTGAAGCCCCATCGAATAATTACGTCTTTTTCTTTTTCTACACAGCTACTTATCCTAAGGATGTCAAAGAACAAGGAATACTACACACACACACCTCCTCCAACCTCTCCAACATCTACTCGCTCTGCTCTGGACCTGATCCTGTCCTCCTCTCTCAGCACCACCAACATCCCTGCAGACACACCTGGAAGGAATCAGCTGTCCCTGAGGAACATTTCCAGATCCTCCACCTCTCAGTGGGGGACTGTTCTCAAGGGCTACGTGATCCTGCGTGACCTGGAAAGATACCTGAGCAGGCTGGTGCGGGATTATACGCTGCTCCGAGCCAAATCCTGACATGGAAACATCCAAAAAATGTAAAATTTAATTTCAATTTAATTGAAAAAAAAAGAAAAAAAAAAAAGGAAAAAAAACAGAGGGTTTAAGCGTGCACATATGGGCACATTCCAATGCAGCTAAAAATTATTTATTTATTTTACCAACAGTATTTATTTTTACAAACTTGCCAGAGTATTTTTTTATAATGTATGGATTTAAAAGCTTTTAAAATTTGTAACTTTTTAAAATTATAATTGGTAAAAATGGTATTATTTTCGGAGAATCACAAAACTGCTACAGAACAGTGTTTCACTTATATTTCCTTTATTTCCAGGCCCCTGTTTACATTTTTCTGGGCCGGAAATAAACTCCTCCCACTCTTCTTTAAAAAAAAAAAAAAGAAAGAAAGAAAGAAAGCAAGGGAGAATTAGCCTATGTACAGCGTATCACAAAGTGATCCTGAAAAAAATAACCAGTTTTACTGCGTCTTTATTGATTCATTTTTGAACTGAGTGGCAGCTGCATGAAAGGATTTAATAGATCTAATAGATCTGATCTACTGAATGTATGAGTCTAATCTAATTGGCCTCACTGCAAACAAGGGTTTTAATTTTAAAATAGTCGAGTGTTTTAAATAAAAGGTTTCATAATTACCTCACAGCCTTCTGAAGCTGCATTTGGATGAATTGAATATTTTGAAATCATATTATTACTAAGCGTAGGAGGGGATTTCATGTTTGAATCCCCCTAAAATGTCTTCAGATTATTGCCAAATGCTTATTTCTGGCTGAGCAACGTAAAACACACATAATACACTATATGTGTATAAGTTTGTGAAAAACCTGATCATCAGTTTGGTTTGGGCTTCTTTTTGAACATCACATTCCACATTGAGTCTCCATTATTTCCTGTTATGATGATCTCCTGTTATGAAAAACCACCAGCAGCACCGTGTGCACTTCCACTTAAACTGAATCATTGTGCCACCATTAACTCCCCCTTCTTATGTTTTATTTTCAGTATCTCCATTTATAGATTTGTTTGCACTATTTGCTTTGATAAAAGACTTGAAAAATGATTTTTTTTGTTTTTCTGATGCTACTGATTGATATTTATTTAATATCTACTGTGAATCAAAAAAAAGGAGCCAAGTGTATTGTACAATATAATGCAAAGCATCGAAAGAAACTGACTGTGATGAAAGTTTACAGCCGGCTGTGTTCGAGATCTGACTGTCTGATCTTCATCTCGCCTCCTTGTTGTGCACCGTTCTCACCATTTCCAAATTACAGTATTGCTTTAGAATGTGACAGAAGGTAACCACTATGGTATTTCCCAAACAAACCTACACTTCCTCCTTTTTTTTGTCGTAAACCAGCTATTCGGTCCACCCACCACCTCTGCCTCCGTACTTTCCACTCTCGTGCTCTTATTTATTTTATTAATATTTATTTATTTATTTATGACATACATTTGATGTTTTGGTTTTTTTTTCTCATTAATTCTGAATACACTGCCATTTCAGTTTTAGAGTAAGAGACAATGTTATATATTTTTGTGACAATGTTGGTTTTTAGATAATCGTAACCACACAACTGGTGTACTCTGTTACATGAATAAATTATTATGAGCATTTCAAAAAAAATGTGTGAGTCTGTAAATACACATGATCTGTGGACAAAAGTGTATATTTATATAAACCTGACTATAAGATTGTTTAGTGTTTGTGGAACATACCATTCCTCACTAAGTCTCCATTTACTGTTATTATAAACTCCACTCTTCTGGGAAGATGTTCCACTAGATTTTTGAGGGTATAAGTAAAGTCAGGTACTGATGTAGCTGAGGGTCTAATTAGGTTTTTGCATGGGGTTTCTTCTACATCTTCATGGAGGAGCTTTGTGCAGGGGGGCAGTGTCATGCTGGAACAACGTCCTGTGCATTTGTGTTTACAACCACATATGGCTGGAAAAGTCGGGTGTCCCAATACTTTACTTTATATACATTTATATATATATATAAACTTTACATACAGTACAGACCAAAAGTTTGGACACACCTTCTCATTCAAAGAGTTTTCTTTATTTTCATGACTATGAAAATTGTAGATTCACACTGAAGGCATCAAAACTATGAATAAACACATGTGGAATTATATATGGAATTATATACTTAACAAAAAAGTGTGAAACAACTGAAAAATCTCATATTGTAGGTTCTTCAAAGTCGCCACCTTTTGCTTTGATTACTGCTTTGCACATTCTTGGCATTCTCTTGATGAGCTTCAAGAGGTAGTCACCTGAAATGGTCTTCCAACAGTCTTGAAGGAGTTCCCCGAGAGATGCTTGGCACTTGTTGGCCCTTTTGCCTTCACTCTGCGGTCCAGCTCACCCCTAAACCATCTCGATTGGGTTCAGGTCCGGTGACTGTGGAGGCCAGGTCATCTGGTGCAGCACCCCATCACTCTCCTTCTTGGTCAAATAGCCCTTGATGCCTTCAGTGTGACTCTACAATTTTCATAGTCATGAAAATAGAGAAAATTCTTTCAATGAGAAGGTGTGTCCAAACTTTTGGTCTGTACTGTATGTTAATCATGATCAAGCTTGTGTGTGTGTGTGTGTGTGTGTGTGTGTGTGTGTGTGTGTGTGTGTGTGTAAAAGCTGGCGTTCTCCTCCAAGAGTTCCCCGAGATGCAGTGAAAAGAGACAAACTATGTATCGTGTGATTTCGAAGAATGATTGTAAATAGAAACTGTTGCGGGTTCGTAATCAGAAGCGGCGACTTCAAGCTCGTTCGTTTTCTTACTTAAAAAAAAAAAAAATGACCAATCAGCACTCGTTTGGAAAACACTCGCTGTTTGGAAGGTTTTCTGAAATCCTGTGGACTTGTGGAATTTCAATCCTGAGGAAATGAAAGAGGAAGCTAACAGGCCTCAGAGGCTCTCTAGCAAGGAAACAGAAGAATGTTAAGTGTTATGCTTTTGAGAAATGCAACATAAAACTCTTGCTCCAGAACGGGTTTCACAACAAGAACTTTGATGAGTAAAATCATGGCTTTTTTTTTATTTATTTTTATTTGGAGATTACGTAAGAATTATTACAAATTGGTGGTTTTGATGCCTTAACTTGTAACATAAGTTTATTCTTGTTGGTTCCTAATTTCCTATACATTCTGTGGACAAAAGTTTGTGGACACCTGACCATTCCAGATTAAGTCCAGCATTCTTACATTCTTCGGGGAAGATGTTCCACTAGGTTTTTGTGGAGATTTGTGCTCAGGAGGCCTGAGGTGCAGTCAGTATTCACATTTATCCCAAAAGTGTTCAGGTGAAGAAGATCTTCCACTCCAACACATATAGTATATCTTCATGAACCCGGTTTGCTGGAACAGGTTTCGGGTTCGAGTGAAGGGAAAAGTTCATGCTAACGCACCCAAAGACATTCTATACAACTGTGTGCCTCCAAAGGTTTGGGGGAATGAACTTCGAACGCTGAAAAAATCAGGTGTCCCAATCCTTTTGTCCACAAAGTGTATATTGTAAAGTTTCTCTCAGTCAGATCTTTCCTCTGGTGTCTTTTCTGCCCTGCAGCTGAGGTAAATATTTGGTATTACCTTTATTAAAACTGTACATTTGCAATGTACATGTTTTGTGTTTCCAACAGCTGGATTTATGTCACCTTTCGATCCAGTCGTCATCTTTTGTAACTGACTGCTGACACTGGGACATGAGTTCGTGAACTTCCTGAATCCTACACGTGACACAGACGCTGCCTCTAACTGTATGCTGTGTTTAAGACCAGAACTGCGATCACGTTTCAGGCGAAACTGAAAGGAAATGAGAAACGTAAATGTAACAGCACATGTCCCCTGACTAAGTAAAGCGAAACCCTGTGTCATAGACTGTCATGACAACTTTCCAAAGTGTGCAAAAGTCATAAAGAAACCATGAGAATTTTTTTTTTTTTAAATCGGAACAAACTAAAAACGATGTTGGGAAAAGTGGTGCAGGATTCGTTTCGTTACTGTGCTAAATGTTATTAGTGTGAAAAATCTAATCAAACGATATAAAAGTTAGTGGCGCTCATTTGAAACAAAAACACGAGCTTAGCGTTCACAGCACGACAGTTCGTTATTATAAAGTGTGGCGGTTGTGTGGCGGTTGGCATAAGCGGAGTATCTTCAGTGAGTGACTGGTCCATCGTGATGAACGCTTCTTCATATCGAGCTGTGATTGGTCCAAGCACAATCATACGCCGCTGTTAATTCGTGGGGCCGTCTAAGACAAAAAAAAAAAGAAGAATCAACCGTTACAGTTTTTCACTTCTTCTTTTTTTACTTTTTCCTTTACTTTACTTTGTACTTGAAAGATTTTATATACAACAACAACAAAAAATCACAAACACAAATCTTAGTACAAGTCTGGAGCTACAAGTGTAATGCAGGATTGGGGGATTCGAGAGGCTCGTTCCAGACTAGCACAGGATACGGAGGATTAGACTCCTGTCTCAGCCCCAGACTCATATAAATATCTCGCTTGCACCACAATCAGTTCTTGAGAAGTGTCACACAGATGTGGTGGTGTGGTTTACAGCGCAATGGGACTTACTGCCTTCTATAAATATAAACTGAACGCCAGCACATGACTGAAACTTATATATTTTAGATGAATAAAATCCCTTTTTTCTTTTTTTGAGCAGTTTGGTATCGCTAGTCATTCAGCAACACTGCAACTCCAGGCACCAAATAAGTCCAGCATTATGAGGTGTATGTTTTCATACTGTTATGGACCATGGTCGAAGGTTTGTGGACACTTGATATACATCGATTAGCCATAACGTTGAAACCTCTGTCAGGTGACGTGAATAGAATTGATGATCTCGCTACAATGGCAACAATCACATGGGTGGGATTTATTATATACTCAGTACTCAATAAGTGGGGTGCTTTGAAGGTCTGTGGTGGAAGGACCTGGTGACAGGGTCGAGGCTCACTAACGCAGGTGGGAAGCTCACATTGCTGAAGAAGTTCATGATGTTATCATTAGAAGGGGTTTACGACTGTTTTGGCAGCAAAAGGGGACCAACACAATATTAGGCAGGTGGTAATAATGTTATACCTGATACTCAGCAGAAGACCAAGTTACACTCCTTCACAACTAATGAACTTCCTAATGTCAGTGGCCTGATCTAGCAGGATAATATTCCCATTACACTGCAAAAACTGTTCAGAAGTGTTTACTGGATTCAAAATTCAAGTATCTGGAACAAAAATCCAGATACCAAAAAAGGCTTCATACTAGACTGGCCCATTCAGCCACAAGAACATTAGTGAGGTCAGGTTCTGATGTGACATAATGAGGCAGACTGATCTGTCTATCTGTTCATTCGGGCATCTTTTATGTCTGTGTTTCGTGCATGTTCTAAAACCCATGAAGTTGTGGTGTGGTGTGTTGTGGTGTGGTGTGGTGTGTCTCGTCTCACCACAGCCAGGTGTCCGTTCTTGGCCTTGACCACTCGTAGCTCTGCCCCAGAGGTGAAATCAATGACGCCCTCTTTGCCTCGAGATATTGCAAATCTAATACTGAGAAAGAATCGTAATCTCAGAGTCAGGATCAGAGTCTAAAACCCATGAAGTTGTGGTGTGGTGTGTTGTGGTGTGTTGTGTCTCGTCTCACCACAGCCAGGTGTCCGTTCTTGGCCTTGACCACTCGTAGCTCTGCCCCAGAGGTGAAATCAATGACGCCCTCTTTGCCTCGAGATATTGCAAATCTAATACTGAGAAAGAATCGTAATCTCAGAGTCAGGATCAGAGAACTGCTATTTTTTTTTAACCTCAATCTCAAGACACACACACACACACACACACACACACACACACACACACCTGTCCTGACTGACGTTCACATTGTGTATCTTGTCGGACAGGATGACCAGTTTGGTGACAGCCTCGATCACATGGTCACTCTGCAGCACCAGGTCTCCCTAAAAGTGGAATCAGAATCATCTTTATTGCATGTACGAGGAGTTTTGTGTTGGTGCTTTAAAAATATAAACTATTTAAATAAAGATATATAAAAATGAGTCTTTATCTAATTAGGAAATAAGAAACAGCTATACAAGAGATATCCTATATAAAGATAAAAATCTATACAATTATATATTAATCGATACGAATACAATTATAGATCAATAAAATTGGCGTCAGCATCTTTTCTCATAAAGTTTAAAAAAAAAAACACTCCCATCTGTCAATCAGGCGTGACATCAATCATACAGATTTTTTTTATTAGTAAATGAGATACATAAATACGATGTGTCTCCCAAATCAGAGGTGGTGATTTCTCTCACCTTATGTTTGCTGTCAGCAGTAGGAACATGCAGGACAAAAAAGCCGTCGCTGAGAGAACTGACTGAGATGCCTACAGAGAAAAAATTATCAGATCAAAAAAAAAAAAAAAAAAAATGGCATCTTAAAATATGTTATTGAGTCTCACGAATCACAAGACTGACAACTCATAATCATATGAGCCGTACCGGAATAAACACTTGACATGGAGTAATGATGCAAGAACTGTACATCGCTCACACAAACACCATGTGGAAATGTGTTGTGGATTCCCCGAACATGCCGTGTGCTCCCTCAGTGCTCTTCTGTTACTAGAAACTACTCTGACTCTCAGCCCCCTTGTTTCCCATTTACACGAAAATAAATCTATCATAACACACACTTTGATCATCAGCGATGAGATCATTCATAATAAATCCTTCCAGAAAAGTTTTAAATGCCGGCTTTCGAGGTATGACTTAACCCCTGAGATGTTTGGACTCGTACCCAGCAGTGAACCATAGTCAATGCGCTGCTTGATTTTAGACTCCTGAACAAGAACTGCAGAAGAGCCGGTCAGGAGGAGCTGGCGTGGCCTGGCGCGGTACCCATGCCGATCGTACTTGATGACCGGCACACCGTACTGTAACAAAGAGAAAGAGAAAAAGAGAAATGTAGTATAGAGGGATTTTAAAAATCATTACAATCTATAAATAAATAAACATTAAATTAAAATACAATATCAATAAAATGTATTTATTTGTACTAACTTTCTCCCATTTATCTTCAATCAGACGTAACATATTTACTATACAGCTTTTTATATATATATATTGCTATTTATATTGGCCATTGGTAACAATGAAATCCTAGCAGGTGTCTAGTCTTCCCATTGGACAGAAGGTCTCCATATATACCATTCACCGTTTAGACTGGTAAATTTTCTTCCAAATGATTTGTGAGGAGTTCATCCAACACACAAGAGTTCTTCTACTCCAATCATATCTCCATGGATATGCTCTGGTGTTGTGCCCAGGAGCAACAGTGTGAGGACGCTTCACATATGGGTGTGATGTCCAGGAAAGGTGGTAGCTTAGATTTTAAGGCATTGTATTTTGGATCCGAGTTCAAATCGCTGCCACTCCAAGCTGCCACTCGTAGGCGTTCAATAAATTAGTCACAGAATTTCCATTTGGTCCGATCGTGTATAGCCGAGAAAGCAGAAATGTAGTTTTCCGGCGTCTTCTGTGAAAAATCGAGTCAAAAACTGAAAGAACGACGACTAAAATGTAGAAAAAAAATCGATCAAATGTAGCGGGTGCCATATTTCGTTTAGCACTGCTGATACCTGTATAAACCTTATATACCTGCATGAAAAGGTTTAAGCTTGATGTCAACAATTGTATTCAAATTCTGGAGAGGCGTGGCTTTGGCAGTGGGAGGGTCCCAGGATAAATGTACATGTAAATCAGAAGCATGTCTGCTTTCATATCCACTCAGACTCTAATGTAAGTACGAATTGAATTTATACAAAAAAAAACAAGAACGATCAATCCAGTGCATTTGAGAATGCTCTAATATAAATATAAACACACACACACACACATATATTTCACGAGTACCTTCACTTTGTTTTCACTTCCAAGAGTTTGTCTTACTTTGAGATTGATCTCTTCATTCTCTGGACAGAAAGTACAAAAAAGTGTCGCTGTTATTTTTTTGTACATTCTAATAATTAAAGCATGTGTATATTATGAGTTTGTGTGCTTTATATGTGTGTGTGTGTGGTGTGTGTTACCCAGCCTGGTGCCCACAAAAAGCCTAGGGACACTTTGAGGGTAGTTGTCCTTCTGACCTCTGAAAATACCACTGGCTACAACCTTCTGCTCCAACTGTAAACAGAAGAGAAATAAAAAGGTGTATTTCTGCCCATTGCGGTCATACGTATTGTACTCGGTTCCTCGTTGCATGTTTTGCGTGTGCCCGTGCTTTCACCTGGTTCTTCCACTCGGGTTGGATTTTCCGGCAGTAGTCGTTTACCATGTTTCGGATGCACAGACGGTGGATGTACACCGAGGCCTGGGGAGGAAGTAGCAAAAGTACATCGATTTATTCGTTAGAAATGCGCACAAAGTATTAACGACGAAATGGGCGTTTTAAAAGAAACAGTGCAATTTTTAACCAAACAAAAACCAAGGGGAAGAAAAAGCGAGAAAAAAAAAAGAACATTAGCTTCCCTAATGTAAACTACAGCAAAAAAATCTTCCAAACAAATCGTAGAAATTTGTATTACGCTATATGTAGAAAAATAAATATATATATAATAGATATGAGACAAACTCTACGGTCCAAATTTGTGGACACCTGAGCATAAGATTTGTATGCAGTTCTTGAACATTCCTTTCCTGTTATAATAACCTCCATTGAGAAGATGTTCCACTAGATTTTGAAGTGCGCTTGTGGAGATTTCAGTGTTCACATTTATCCCAAAGGTCATAAATAGGGTTTAGAGCTGAAGATCTTCCACACACTTCCAACCCATGTAAAGCATATCTTCATGGAGCTAGCTTTGTGCACAGGTGCTGGAACAGGGTTGTGTTTTCTCATTCAATTAGAGGCAAAATTTCATGCAACATAATTAAAAAAAAAACTATACAATTGTGTGGCTCCAAATTTGAGGTGACGGTTTGGGGATGAACCACATACAACTGGAAAAGGCACGTGTCCAAATACTTTTGGCCATACTGTGTATTAAAAAAAATCAACAAAAAAAAAACATTATGCATTATGATCAAACAAACTGTTTTCAAAAGCAGACAATTTTTTAAGATAAAAAGGTTTTTACTGTTCACTGCTCTTTATGGAAGTCTTCTACACAGGACAGAATTTCTCTGTACAGCCTCAGGGAATCCCAGATTAATGCCTTAAAGCTCAGTTTATAAAGGCTTTGAGCTTTGATGACACAAATTGGAACAAATTAAAAAAATTTTTTTTTGCTATTTCCAATCCAAAAATTCCAAAAGCTCGAGTTTGATCTCAAATAGCTTTAGTTAGTTGAATGGGGAAAATCCAGCCATTAAATCTGCATAAATTATCAGTAAAACTGCTGCCCTTCCAGTGCTGCACACCGTAATCGTAAATTTCCCCTAAGCGTACAGACGCTGCACTCGTGTGCCATCTGACTGGATTTTAATGAGGATTTTCTCATTGTGAAAAAAAAAAATGGTGCCACCTCAAACATCTGGCTGGAAATAATATTATAATTAATATTATAATTAATACACAAAGTCATAATTAGATCAGTGAAAAAACCCTGGGAAAGATTTTTACTGTATGTGTGTGCGTGGGTGTGTGTGTGTGTGTGTGTGTGTGTGTAAGAGACCTCTTCAAGTGATGGTGGTGGTACCGGCCAAGTCCTTTTCAGGACACTCTTTGGGAGGTTTCGCTTGATTGTCATCAAATACGAGAAGCGCACGTGGTCCAGGAAGTACTCGTTGTCAGGACAACGGGGCTCATGCCTCAGAATAAAGCCTTTTATTAACCTGAGAGAGAGAGAGAGAGAGAGAGAGAGAGAGAGAGAGAGAGAGAGAGAGAGAGAGAGAGAGATTTTATTCCCATGAATACCTATTAAATTCTTCCCAAAAGTCTCTTCATTTCATGGCGTTTCTCTCGGGTTGTGCTGCTTTTAGTAGAGTATATTTATGTTAAGAGTTTCTATCCAATCAGACTGCACACTAGTCGGAGCTCGCAAACCGCATCTGTAGCAAACTGCACGAGCTCAAATATATTTGTGTGCATTTATTTTTTATTCCACAACGACTGACAGAGAAGAAAATAATTATCTTTGTCCTAGAAGACCATTTACAAGATGGACTTTTCTGAGAAAAAAAAAACAGTTAATCGTTTTCATAAATCATTCATACGTTTGCATTTCCTTTGCACAAAAACACACAATTTGCCTATATTTCACATCCACAGGAAAACCCTAACCCCTGGGGATTCCGTGGTCAAAAATACTGCCATTTGATGACGTTAATATCGATGCTTCTGCTAGACATGAAGTATATGGAGGTGCAGCTGCGGCTACAGTGAAAGGAGACGTGTTGAATTCTCTATAACACTGATGTTTTTTAGGCAAGCCAATGCAATTCATGACTTGATTGGATCATTCCAATCAAAGCAAAATAGTCATTACACATACACATATACACACACACACACACACACACACACACACACACATATATCTCTCTCACACACACATACGCACTCACGTGCGGATGATGTTTACAGCATGTCTGCGACGTCTGGCTATACGGCGTCCTTTCACACCTCTCCACCACGACTGGATTGTGATTGCTACAAAAAAAAAAAGAAAAAAAGAGGAACATGTCCAGGTCATGTCCTACATCCACTTTTATCAAATAAAACCATGGTAAATACTTCACACCTCAGACGCTTCACAAGTCTAAATCTGAATAGACAGATCTAGCTATTATAATCAGCTGGAAAACCCATGTCTGTTTGTGATTGGCTGCCGTTTGCCTTTCCTGCTTCGTGATTGGACGCTTACTTGCGTTCCTGATGCGCTGATATTTGGCCCATTCCCTGTAGCCTCTCCAGTATTTCTGCAATACGATCGCTGCGGAGAGAAACAGATTTGTTGCTTTGTGGACTCTGGACTTTTTATTGTCCCAGAAATAAAAATTATAACCCAAATTATTACAAATAAACTGCAATGATTTACTGCAATTAACATCAGACACCATCTGTTGATTGGACGCTTACTTGCGTTCCTGATGCGCTGATATTTGGCCCATTCCCTGTAGCCTCTCCAGTATTTCTGCAATACGATCGCTGCGGAGAGAAACAGATTTGTTGCTTTGTGGACTCTGGACTTTTTATTGTCCCAGAAATAAAAATTATAACCAAAATTATTATTATAAACTCTGTGCAATGATTTACTGCAATTAACATCAGACACCATCTGTTGCCATGGTTACCACCATCCATCATTGACGATATTCCTCTCTCTCTCTCACTCTCTCTCTCTCCTCTCTCTCTCTTTCTCTCTCTCTCTCTCACACACACACACACACTTACCGATGGTTGGTTTCTTCAGTTCCAGAGCATCTTCTGTGCGGAAGAGTGTTTTGGGAAAACGAATGAAAATCTTTGACCTTAAAAAAAATAAAAAATTTATATTTATTTATTTTTTTGTTTGTGTATTTATTTTAATTCAATGCCTGTTTCTTTTTAACTGCTTATTTATTTATTCTTTTTTTTTCTTCTTTTACAGTTTAAAATAATCACTCGCTTCTTCACTTTACTGTGAAACCAGTTTTTTATTGTGAGGTTATTGTAAAATCTCTCTTTCCTCTTCTCTTCTTTCTCTCCATTGTTGTTTCTCTCTTTCTCTCTTCACTTCTTTATCTACTTTCTCTATCTCTCTTTCACTCTGTTCTGTTCTCTTTTCCTCTCTTCTCTCTATCCTCTCTCTGTCTCTCTTCTCTTCTCTTCTCTCACTATCTCCTCTTTTTCTTCTCTTTATTCTTTTCTCGCTCTCTTGTCTCACCCTTTCTCTTCTCTCGCTCGCTCTTATCTATACACTATTCCTCTTTTCTTTTATTCTCTATCTCTTCTCTTTTATTCTCTTCTCTATTCTCCCCATATCTTCTCTTCTCTGTTATACCAATCTCTTCCCTTTTCTTCTCTATCCTTTTCATCTCTTCTTTTATTTTCTTATCCCCCTCTCTTTTTTCTCTTTTAGACACACACCTTCCCAGTTTGTACTCCTCTGGTTTGTAGTCCAGGTGTTTCACTAGTGTAGAGACTCCGTCTGATAGATTTCCTTTCCAGTTAGGCCAAGTGTCAGGGCACAGGGGCTTATACCTTCACACACACACACACACACACACACACACACACACACACACACACACACACACACACACACACACACAGAGACTGTTAGTTAATCTGTACACAAATACACAGTGATAAATATATGTCAGTTGATACGTGTATGTGTATGTGTGTGTGTGTGTGTGTGTGTGTGTATGTGTGTGTATGTGTGTTTGTGTGTGTGTGTGTGTGTGTGTGTGTGTGTGTGTGTGTGTTACCTTTGTAAGAAAGCCTCAAAACTTCGCCTGTAAGCAAATCCAGCTCTTCTTACTCTCAGATTCTCCATTAAGCCCAGGTATTTCACCTGGTGTCTAACCAGCACCTCCTCAAACCTTCCTGCACACACACACACACACACACACACACACACACACACACACACACACACACACACACACACACACAAGAACTTGACATTAGCTTTTGTTAACTCTCATACCTGATACCTTTTTGTAAAAGACCACACACACTTCCAAACCTGGTTGTTTGGCATCATTGGGTTTGATACAGCGGATGTATGACGGCTCCTTCGACATCAGAATCTCCATTAGCATCGCCAAACTCAGCTTAAACTGGGTAGCAGCCTGAGAACACAACAGCTTAATCAGTGTGTGTGTGTATGTGTTAGCGTGTGTGTGTTTGTGTGTGTTAGCGTGTCTGTGTTTGCGTGTGTGTGTGTGTGTGTGTGTGTGTGTGTGTGTGTGTGTGTGTGTGTGTGTGTGTGTGTGTGTGTGTGTGTGTGTGTGTGTGTGTGTGTGTGAGAGAGATTAGATAGTTAAGTCTAGTTATTTTTTCAGTCGTCTGCAATGTTGGACCCCATCATGATCAAACACACCGCATGTTCAAACCAAACACCCACACGTGTGTTTGTGTGTGTGTGTGTGTGTGTTTGCGTGTTTGTGTGTGCGTGTGTGTGTGTGTGTGTGTGTGTGTGTGTGTGTGTGTGTGTGTGTGTGTGTGTGTGTGTGTGTGTTTGTCTCACTGTCTCTGGTCTCCTCTGGTCTGTCAGTTCATCTGGGTGGAAACACTGCTTTATAATTGTATTCCTGGACTGACACATCACCTATAAACACACACACACACACACACACGCACCGATTAAAAAACATACGCGAAAAATACTCTCACTCACAGATGTATCTGTGTTCCACCCTGATGTATTATTACCTCTTTTAGGTTCCTGTACAGAAGATCATTATTTTTGTCTAGGAAACCTGATAGAGAGAGACAGATAAATAACACATCAAATACATGGATGGATGGATAAATGGATGGAGAGGTTGGAGAGAAATATATGAGGATGAATAAATAGGGAGGAGATGTTGATGAAAACATCATTAGCTGATGCTCTGATTGATGGATAAATGGAGTCAATGGAGAGATGTATGGAATTATGTGGATATGTGGATATGTGGATATGTGGATGGATGGATGGATGGATGGATGGATGGATAGATAGACAGACAGACAGACAGATAGATAGATAGATAGATAGATAGATAGATAGATAGATAGATAGATAGATAGATAGATAGATAGATAAGTAGATAAGTAGATAAATTAACTGATGAATGAATGAATGAATGAATGAATGAATAAATGGACAGACACATGAAATGGACAGATGGATAGATGGTTTGCTGACTGGTTGAACGAATAGATAAAGGAAGAATAAATGGATGGATTGCTTCACCTTACCGTTCACATTGTAGTTGACCTCTCCAGCGTAGTGCAGCAGGCGAAACTCCTCCCGCCCTACGGCCTTGCGAATCTTCCCATTGGCCAGTTTATGGCTGAAAAACAAGTTTGAGACGGCAGTGTTTTAAGACTTGAAAGATAAACACCAAATTTAATCTTTAGACGTCAGCTTGGGGACTTACGTCACAAAATGGGCGTGGCCTCCCATTCTGTCCTCGAGCTTCTCCAGGAAGGTGATGTCCGTGGCATCTCCAGGCATTAGACACTCTTCATCCTGAGTCACATCATCCATGTTTCTTTAACTCTTAGATAGAATGAGATCAGGTATAAAAACAGGAGGCAAACAGACTCACCAGGATTGCGATGATGCCTTTGAATTTCTCCTCCACCAAGTCACAGATGATTTTGTTGTTGAAGTATTCCACCGACTCCCACTTTTCACAGGAGGATAAAAAAAAAACATTTCAGTATTGATTGGATTTGTGGAATTGTATCAGCATTAGTGTTTACAAACAGGAACACACCCCGATGCCTTCGGCCTCGTACTCCTCTTGCTCGCTCTTAAGCGTGAGCTCGATGAAAAGCTGCTGCAGCTTCTCGTTACAGTAATTGATACAGAACTGTTCAAAGCTACAGAGACAAAATATCATTATAAATTTATACATTTATAAAGTATATAGAAGATGAATCACACCTTTAGGAATAAGAAAAGGGTCAGACCTGTTGTTCTGAAAGACTTCAAAGCCGTAGATGTCCAACAGACCGATAACAGAGGAGCATTTGCTGGTGTAGTAGACTTCATCCTGTAAGCAACACCACATTACAATGTCATATTTGTAACACAAGAGGGCGCAACATCCTGGATTATACACATTATTCAATGATCCTGGTACAAGTTCTTCTGGCAGCGTTCTGTTGTGTGTTTTTGTTCAAATAAT
>MU526172.1:1817817-1855317 GCA_024362625.1 Silurus asotus
TATATATGGAAGTCACATCACATAAGAATGAACGACTCGGATCAGAGGACTCATGAGATGAACTACTTAATTCTGTTTCCCGTGTAATGCACTGCATAGCGTCTACGGGAGTCACGTGATGAACGACTCGGTCTAGAAGAGTCGAGAGGTAAACTACTCCGTTCTGTTTATAACCTATTTTGCGATGCTTTGCTCATGCGTGTCTTGAGCGAATCACTCTTGTGATTCACATTAAAGATTCGTTCAAAATGAACGACTCATTCATGAACAATTCGTCTTTATCGGATATTTGGCTGGTTGAAATGTAGAACTCTATAAACATGCACCTTTTCCTCATGATGATTAATGACTGAGTGAATAGTCGTTGAGGGGTGTGTTAAAAAACCCTACTGTGCATCACTGGAAAGACCTGAAAGTGGCTGTCTATCGATGGTCCATATTCACCCTGAACCCATCTTGAGATTATTTGCCTTGAAGACAGAAGAAAAATCCCCCTATCCAGGTGTGCAAAGTTTTTTGCATCATACCCAAAAAGACTCGAGGATAAAATTTCTGCCAAAGGAACTTCAACTACTCAAAAACGGGTCTCAATGCTTATGTACGTGTCGTATTTCAGTTTTTTATTTTTCAAGCATTCAGTTTTCACACAAATCAATTTCAATAATTGTAGTATTTGACTGCAATATAACAACATTGGACACATTGAAATATATGCGTTCTACTGGGCTTTCAAAAGGGGAGTGGCTTATTTCCCAGGTAAACAATTTGGAGGGCGTTTCCTTATGCAAATCAGTGTGTCAACACACAAGCACAGCGATTTATAACGTGTCACATTTCACAACGTCCACTGTGTTTGCACAAAAAGGCTCTTAGACCATTTAATGGATGACTTCTCATAAATAAATGAAAAAGCTAATAAATATATATATTAAAAAAAACTATCTCATTATGACTTAAAAAAGTCGTAATGGCGCTAAGTATTAGTTCTCACTTGTTAGCAAAGTGTAAGAACGCTAAATAAAGCAGTAACGTCTTGTGCATCCTGTGCGAGATTTACAGCTACAGCGTTTCCCTGAAGGCCCTGGTAGATTTAGCGCTCACATCTGCACTGTTATTCCAGCACGATGGATTTTTCCAGGTAGGAACCAACGCGTGGCAAATCGGCATCACTTAAACATCTGGTTTTGTACAGTGTACATATGGAAGCACTTTTTACAACCGAGCGCTGTGGAGAAACACTCGATTTGTGTTTAGACTCGTGAGAGGAACATCAGCTGTTTGAAAGAAGGTTCTGAACTCTAAGATAACATCTCAAAATGGTTGTTATTTCAGAGGATTTATGCAACGCAGTCTCAGTGTGAGTAATAATAATGAAAATAAAGCACTTGCAGCAGAAACCTGCTAGAGCTGCTGTTATAGAATATGGACCAGCACCTACTGACCAATCAGCTTAGAGAATCCAACAGCACTCTTTAATTCCTCGGGGAGGTTTAATGTGGCTGTGTGTCAATCTGAATATCAGTCCTTGTCTCACCATCAAGCATTTACTCTATTAACCTCAAACTAATTCGTCTTCAATCATAAGAGTTTAAAATGTATTTATTGTAATCAGTCACAGTTTGGAGATGAAAACTAAAGTAGCTCTAGCCCTAACACTTACCACAGTCTTCATCCTGCATTATTTTTCTTTGTGACTGCATTACCATGTGATCTTAATACACACATATCATCTACAAATCCTGTTACTCATGCTGTTTTGAGAGAATTTGGACGTGAGCCTTTCTGCTTTTAGAAGTCTCTGGCTTTCCCATATAAGGGTCTTTCTTTCTGCTTCACAGCCCTGATGAGGGCACTGTGTCCTGCACCCTTACGCTGAACCCGACTGCCTCCTGCACACTGACTGGGATTGTGGGAAAGAATTTACTGCTCGAGATTATGAAAGAATCCTGAAATCATCTCCAGACAGTACAAAAGGGTAATGGAGCAACGGCTAAAGCCTGCAGTGCAGATGCTGGTTCAGACGCGCGCGCGCACACACACACACACACACACACACACACACACACACACACTAACCTTAACCCTCAGTACCACACTAATCATAATCTCAGTATTCCTAAACTTAATGTCACAGTAACCCTAAACTTAATCTCAATCCTAACCATAGTAACCCTGATCCTAATCTTAATCATAGCCACAGTAAACCTAATCTTAATCTCAATCCTAACCATACTAACCCTGATCCTGATCTTAATCATAACCACAGTAAACCTAATCTTAATCTCAATCCTAACCATACTAACCCTGATCCTAATCTCAGTCCTAAACACAGTAAACCTAAAGTTAATCTCAATCCTAACCACAGTAACTCTAAACTTAATCTCAATCCTAACCACAGTAACACCAAACTTAATCTCAATCCTAACCACAGTAACTCTAAACTTAATCTCAATCCTAACCACAGTAACTCTAAACTTAATCTCAATCCTAACCACAGTAACACCAAACTTAATCTCAATCCTAACCACAGTAACCCTAATCTTAATCTCAAACCTAACCACAGTAAACCTAATCCTAATCTCAATCCTAACCTAATCATTTATTATGATTAACCCTAACCCCATGAATCTTAATCCCAACGTCATATCCTTAAATTTTACTCATTTAATCTTAGTCTTAACCTCATTACTTAATCTTAACCAATTTAATTTTAATCCAGGGGTAGTAAATATGAAAAATATCAAATATCAAAATATTTGTCCCCAACAAATGACTAAATACACCCCTACACACACACTCACACACACACACACACACACACACTCACACACACACACACACACACACACACACACACACACACAGAAAGAAAGACAGAAACACTTGTCTTACCCTGCCAATGTACCTCATTCTTCTCTTCTTTTTCCTCTCTCTTTCAGTAATCCTTCGTTTTTTTCACCAGTTCTTCCTCGTTAATCCTGCGAGTTTGTTTGACAGACGGTCTGCAGCACCTCAGCGAGTGTGTGCATCTCCTTACAGACGGCTCTGCCTTCAAAATTCTCTACCCAACACACTCTGAAAAACACACCGTCAAACCTGACCAGCTTTTCTACTTGCAGAAATCCTTCATCTCTACACTTAAACTCACTCTATCCCTCCCTCCCTCTCTCTCTCTCTCTCCCCCTCACATGAACGTGTTCCCTCTCTCCTGACGGAAAAACAGAGTAATGCACACAAGCCTCTATAATGAGTGGATTTCAATTACGCTGCTCCCCTTTCTCTCTCTCTCTCTCTCTCTCTCTCTCTCTCTCTCTCTCTCTCTCTCTATCCTGAAACATTCGAGCAGCTGGAATGAGTCACTCTTTGAACAACAAACAAAAAGGAAAACCCAAGAAGAAAAACTTTATCCGTAGCAAAAGAGAGAGGACAGAAGACATGGGGTTACATGGGGGGAAAAAAGGAATGAAAGCAGATTCCAGAAAAATCCACACAGTCTGCGGTGGCCTTCATCCCATCGCCATGAGCGCCATGTATCCAAAAGATCCAAACAAATCCCATGACTCCGCCTGAGAGCATTTTTCCTTTTTCCTTTCCACCCTTCTGTTCTCTCCCTCCCTCCCTCCCTCCCTCCCTCTCTCGCTCCAGCTTTTCCCCACTCCTTCACATGCCAGGACACATTAGAGCGCTAAAAGAAATATCACTATTTCTCTGCAGAAACACTCATCAGCATGTGCTACAGAACAGTGTATGTGCCGATTATACGACTATACGATATCTCAGTAATATTCAGTACACGCAACAGCGTTACCGTGGATATTCTGAAAAACATCACAACCCCTGAGTTCACTTTTGTAGCAGTTTCTGTCCTTTTATGTCTCTTGTTAGCAATCTCTCTTTAGTTCATCATCACTGTTATTAATCTCATTTCTGCGAATACCTGAGAGGAAAATAAGGTTCAGGAAAGCGTGATACTGGTAGCTGCAGTTGATAAAAATGCAAACCAGAGTTGGATTTTCATATTTTCATAGAGCTGTAAACCTCCTCCTATGCTTGAGGGATCCTCCTGATGCCTGCTGTCTGTTATTAAGCACGTTTTTTTTTTTAAAGCTTGGTAAAATGTTCTTCTCTTCTAGTCATGGACATAATGATCACGACATGTGATTTGACCAATTCGCCAAAGTTCTGGTGTCTATAATCAACACCAGCATTTAGGTCAACAACTAGCCCCAGCTCTGGAGTTACCAACCAACCCAAACTCTGAGATCTACGAAACTTAACGCCAGCTCGAAGATCTACAACCAACACCAGGCGCACAAAACCCCTAACATTTCTGATGTTTTCATCTAGCAATGACATCAAGATACATTTCCTGCCAGTATGATTTTCTCTCCTTCAGCAACCAGAAAAAGATCCAACCCTGCATGCTTCAGCTTTCTCAAGACAAATATTTAAATTTGTTACACAACACGCATTAATCAGCATGTATGTGGAAAAGGTAGAAAGCTCTCATGAAACATCGTCCCAGTTACGGCCACAATTTGGCCAAAGATGCGATACAACAACAAATTTCTGTCCAAAAAAGGACAGAGTGATCCCTTATACAGGAAGTTTTATACTCACTGTATCTGTAAGAAAACTGTAGCTCACTAGTTCTTGAGACTTTATTGCGTTATGGTGTCGCATTTCTGAGCAACCAGCAAACATGATCTGACTGATGGTCAAGGAATTTATCACTGAATCAGCAGTTCCACTACGGCACGCTTCACCAACTGGAAACCATTCATCATTGTCGTCTTTATCGTCATCAAGGCATATATTTATTAGATTGATGGCAGTTGCTTAATTGAAGCAATGTGAACACTTCAGAAGATAAAAAAGGTCAACACACACACACACACACACACACACACACACACAGCCACAGCAGGGGAGAATAAATTATTCATAGCCGTGCTCATGACCAGCACTTTGTGATGATTGGCAGGGTAACCATAGAGACCAGCAACAAATACACACACACACACACACACACACACACACACACACACACAAAAACACACACTTAGAGTTATTACATAACCAGTCTTAGGATTCAAATATGATGAAATGCAGAGTAAACAAGACTAGAAACAAAACCATCTTTGTCTTTCCTCTTTACACACTGACCTGACACACACACACACACACACACACACACACACACACACACACTTTCTCTGTGTGTATCAGGTTAGATCTTTGGCTCAGGTTAACAGTTTCATATTTGGTCAGTGAAGCTAAGTTCGGTTTTGCATCAATGTCTCGTTTTTTTTTCCCCGAACGGCGATCTTACCAAACACAGACTCACAGATCTTACCAACTGCACCCCCCCCGTCCCTAAGGTCCCTGGTGACGAATTTTTAGACTCTTATTAATGCGGGTTGTGAAATAAATGTCCGAAATCCTTTCCAATCCACAGATTCTTACTAGTCTACAAAAACAGTCTTGGAGGAGAGCTTGAACAGGTTCCTCTCCTGCCTCACGACGACACATTTAGGACACGGTCCTAAAAATCATTAAAACGCTCATGGCAGTAAATAAACACGTTTACAAACCCAGTGGATGAGAAAAGCAGTTTATTGCCCAGAGAAACATTGGCCCCCGAAATCAATTCATCGGGACGAGCGATCTGACCTTGACCGGTGCCCCTCATTTGTCCATCCTTCTACCGTCCCAAGTCCCATTGTGTTTTTTATGCTCTCTGATCTCCATTAGGTTTTGTTTTTTGTACAGTTTTTCTCAGTTACTTTGAAGTTCAAAGGAAATCCTCAAAACTACTTGTTGAACCTCCACATCGTCATTTTTGCAAATCCATTTGTAATTGTTTACAAACAAGATCGTCAAAATGTTTATTCCTGTTGTCAGTATGACGGTTTTAGTGTTTCCTGATGTAAACAATGTTTTGAATTACAATGAGTGAAAATGCACAAGGCACAAATTCTACTGTATGAATATCAACAGCACAAATGTACACGACTGTATGTGGGATATTGATTCCAAGAGTCTAATTTTTACTGTACTAGAGTTCATTGATTTCCTGTTTTTTTTTTTTTTCCAGAAATATTAATTCCGTGTTCTACTTGTCACCAATTGAAGATTAACCAGATTTTAATTTGACCGGTTTAAGAGAACGAGTTGATCATTGGTTGATCTTGACACTTGTCTTCATTGGTGACATTTAAAATTCATCTGCACAATTCTTTAAATCAAGACACATTTACAAAAAAAATAGAAATCTCAGCTTGATAGATTATAACGTCTGGTTTTAATCATTCGCGCATCCAATGAACTGATGCTGAGATGTTTCAGGGGTTTAGGTATATTCAAGTAAGAACTGGACTAATATATTTTTAATCGCATGACGTAAACAACAGACAGTTGAATGCAATTAATTAAACGAACGTGCCAAAGCTTATTCAATTTGTTCAAAGTGATGAGAAATTGTTTTTATGACACGTGACGACATGATGTGGAGGTTGAACAAGTGGTTTTGAGAATTTTATGTCCGATCTGAGAAACTTGCCAAAGCAACTGAGAATAACTGTAATGTTCTGTAATGTCTGCTGGGAATGAACAGCCCTCTCATGTCCTACAGTAGACCTTTTCATTACCCCACTCTCACCTTACCCTTGCATTTAATCAGGATACTCACAAAGGAAAAGTCCTCGAGCGTGGCCGAGCTGAGCGAGAGACGGAGCCGTGTCGGCGAGTGTAATCGCTAAAGTGAGCTCGGAGTGTAATGAATGTGAGTGTACACAGGGCTATTCATGAGCATGGAGCAGTGAAGTGAAGCGAGCATGCAGAGCGACTATCGCTCAGGAGATCACACACACACACACACAGGTTTTCTCCTCGACTGGTGATCGTTGCAGGGCACAGGGCAAAAACCTGTGTTGACTTGGGGATAAAACGTAAAAAGAACGTTGGCATGCACAGTTGCTATACCTACCGCCTTCTCCATCGTGGTGTGCTTGAGAGAAATAGAAAAGACAACAGTTAGCTCAAGAGAGGCAACACCTTCAGTCAGAGCTGATCCAAAAAAGAAAGAGTTTTCTTATAACAGGAAGTCCATTCAAGGTATTTGCGTCACATGGTTTTTTTGGTCCTTAGAATAAATTTAGTTTAATTAATAATGGGATACCTTTAATGTTTTTAAAGATAATTGACCACAGACCTTTAAAACACACACACACACACACTCAGCCATACACACCAATCTTTCAAACATGGTTCTGCTATTGAATGGTGGAGTTCTCTTCCATAATCCGTGGTCACTCTGTGGGCTGGAGTCAGAAAGAGAAGTTAAACACATCCTGAGAGTTCATGAAACTGCAAGATAAACACCTCAAGATGAGATTCGTTGTGTGCCTTCACATTGCACGGGTCCTCTAACACACTCCAGTGAAGGTGGGAGCTTTGGATCTCCAGGTTGTGAGTTCAAATCACAGCCACAACAAGCTGCTACTCCTGGGCCCCTGAGCAAGGCCCTTAACTCCATAGCTGCATTAATGGGATAAATGTTAAGCGCTCTGTATAAGGGCTCAGAATTAAAATGGAAGCATATTTCTGTTGAGAAATGACCAAAGATCTGTGCAGAACTATTTAGGGTTTTTTTTTCTTTTTCAGATCTCCACCCTGGTTCCCTGTAGGGGTGTAAAACAGGAGCACAATGAAGTGTGTGTTAGAATGAGAGAAAACGAGGGAGAGAGTATATGAAAAAATATGTAGGTCAGATTTAGAACTATGGCTGCAAAATATGTGAGTTGGGTCAACCTGAGATCCATCAATGGTAACATCTGGGGAAAAGGACAATTATGATGAATTTAAGGAATATTAAATATTCCGAAATATTCTAGATGAAGAAAAGGAAAAACGTTCTCTTTCGTCAGAAACGCAAGATCAACCAGCGTAACACTTCGACGCCCATCAGGAGCTCTCGTGTCAATCACAGCGACGCCAGCCAATCACTGGCTTCTGTACGCTCGGGTATGTAGAAGAGGACAGAAAGCACATATGTCGGAATTGGCTTATGGACTTCCATCACATGTCCCTGTAGATAACAAGGAATTTACTGCAGTTTGTAGTTTGTAGTTTGTAGAAGATGGACCATTTCTTTCTCAGAACATTTCAGTTGTAGAATCTCAGAGAAAGTCTTAAGTCCTTAGTTTTGTATCATATGACGTTAATTGAGTAATAATAATAAACTAATTTAAATATTCAATAAAAAAAAACAATAAAACCACTTTCTATTAATAATTTAATAACAATATATCTCTATTTAACTTGAGTTATTTTCTACAAATCATTTTTTTATTACCTGCTAATACACTAATCACCTCAGGGTTTTTTTTAACGCTATTTTACTTCATATTTCTGAGGAAAAATACATTCAAAGGTTTTGACCATTAAAAAAGGAACACTTCCTTTCAGAAAATTTCACTTTACATAGAAATATAAGTTCACGAACACTTCTTTGGAAACACATTCATAAGTTTATACAGAAAAAATAATGAAACTATGAAATTATTCCATAAATTAGATGAAAAACGGAATGAAATGTGTGTCGCGAATAAATCGCTTTTTAAATAGTAAATTTTATTATATTTATAAATAAATATATTTGTTTTTTTTTACCTGTTTTGTCAGGTGAAGGCTCGAGCCCTCCTGCCAGAGACGACCGTTACACCGTGCGCGCGCGCTTCACGTTTCACTTCACCTGCAGAGCGGCACGAGGGAACCACGTGACTCCTCGCGGGGGGGTGAGGGGGGGTTGTTAATAATAATAATAATAATAATAATAATAATAATAATAATAAAGTAAAATAGGTAATATGTGGAGGAGAGGTTCTTCTCTGCAGGCTTCTCTCCGTCTGTCTGTGCTTTGTTTTTCTGCAGCTGTCTTCTATCGCATGGGAATCTTTCTCTTTTTTTCTTTTCTTTTCTTTTTCTTTTCCAGAGATTCTCCACACCCAACACATGAACCGTTTTCACAAATGGCTTCCTGTCATTCTCTTTCCAGAAAAACAAAGAGTGAGGGAGATCTTTACGACTCTTATTTTCCGCTATGGGACACCGTCTATTGTTCATGGTTTGGTCTCGGTTAGATCCTCATGGACAAAACAATGTCCAGTATTAGAGAAACATCCAGATGAAGATGAGGTTCTCTTCAGAGTCTGGTTCCTCTCAAGGGTTCTTCCTCATACCATCTCAGAGAGTTCTGACCACTGGATCACTGATCAACTTTGGTTGGTTGGATGGATGGATGGATGGATGGATAGATAGATAGATAGATAGATAGATAGATAGATAGATAGATAGATAGATAGATAGATAGATAGATGCATAATCACATCTAAACCATGACATTGGATTTCTTCTGTAATTAATATGATCAGCGTCCATCTGTAAACAGTTTATAACCTCAATAATGACTGAACTGTAATGAGTGGACATTCGGTGTCACCCTGATGGAGATGGGTTCCCTTTTTGAGTCTGGTTCCTTTCAAGGTTTTCTTCTCATATTGTCTCAGGTCGTTTCATCTTCTGGTCTGGTTCACTCATTAGGAATCCGCTTCTAAGGATAAATGTATGACCTTTTAAACACGTATTCTGAATCGATTTATTTGCGACTTCCAAACTTCCATGCAGCAGATGAAGTGAACACAAGAGTGTGTAGATCGTGGAAAATACACTCCCAATGCGTTTTAGTCAAAAGAAAGCATCTGGTGCCCCCTACAGGTAAAGAGAAAAACCTCTTTTGATGGCGTGACCTCGTGTGAGTCATTTTTGTTTTAGTCTTAATCATTTTAATATAATTTTTTTTTTAGATTTTTTTCTTTATTGTGTTCTGTTGTGTTTTCTATTCATTTTTCCCCGAATATTATTTACACTGTTTTGGCAAAACTATTGGGACACCTGACTTTTCCAGCCAGACACCATTGTATAGAATGTTGTTGGATGCAGTTGCATGAAATTTCCACTTCAGGCCAGGAATGGATAGTGTGAGAATAAAAAGGTTATGGAGCTCCATACACAAGTGTGTGTGTGTCTCTGTGGGGTTTTTTTGTTTGGGGGGGGAGGGGGGGGGGGGCAGTGGGCAGCTATGCCTCACTTTTGGGGGGGTCAGTGGGCAGCTATGCCTCACTTTTGCTTGTATTAAAGTCTCAAAACATGATTATGTATATATATACACACACACACACACACACACACACACAAGCCCATGCACACTAGCCATTCCTCTTCCTCCTCAGTAAACTAAAGCTCATGGTATTACATAAACAGGACTCACTGTGTGGCCTCTGACACACACACACACACACACACACACACACACACACACACACACACACACACACACACACACACACACACGTGTGTAAGAACGACTCGTTTTACATGTAGTTCCCATTTCTGTTATAATGACCTCCAGTCTTCTGGGAAGATGTTCCACTAGGTTTGTGTGGAGATTCTTGCAGCCACAAGGGTGATGGTAAAGTCAGATTGTGATGAAGGTGAGATGAGGAGGCCTGTGGTGCAGTCAGCATTCACATTGATCCCAGAGGGTCTTCAGTAGGGTTCAAGTGAAGGTCAATTGTGTGTCTCCAACATATTGCACGAAAAGTCATGTTCGCCATATATATAGCATTCCGGGTTTAGCTAATATTATCCTCCATCTTTAATTATCTTCCATCGGCCCAAAGTGAAGGATCCTCCTTTAAACAAACACACTCCGCTATCCTTCCTCGCTCAGAATCTTCCCCGGTTCGCACCTGAGGAAATTGAAAAACAGTTTTACGACGGGTTCGGCGAAATGAGAACTTTATAACACGCATATGAGCTCGAGGGTCGTTCGCTAGAGCAAATACAGCGAGCGCTTTTTACTGTAATTACGTGCACACAGTCCAACATGGCGCCTGAGGAAATTAGCTGTGATTGGACGTCACTGAGGGGGTTAGCAGGTGTGATTAGCGTTTATTGCTCGTCCCGGCGTAAACAGCAGTGTGTGTCAGGGAGTCATAAACACCGCGATATTATACATCAGGGGTGAAATGATATCAGAGCAGGACGACCTGAAAAATAACGATATTTCTCAAACTTTTCTTTGATGTGTGGATTTGTTTAATACAAATTATAAAAATAAAATTTCGACATCGAGTCTGAATCAATTTTGGTGCTTGGACCCCTAAATATAGAGCTTTAAATATAAAGCCTTCTTTCTTCCCTTCAATCTTTCTTTTGGCCTTTCCTTTTTTCTTTCCCTTCTTATGTGTTCTTCCTTCAGTCCTTATTTCTTCTCTTCCATCGTTTTTGTCTTTCCCTCCTTCAGTCCATCTTCTTTCCCCTCCATGTCTTTATCTTTCTTCTCCTTTCATCCTTCTATCTTTCCTTCTTTCTTCCCTCACACCCATTCTTTTTGTCTTTACTTTCTAGAGTCCTTCCTTCTATACTTCCATGCTTCAGTCTGTCCTTCTTTCTTTCTTCCCTTCCATTCTTTTGTTACTTCTTTCTTTTTTTTCTCACCATTCTTCCTTCACTCCTTCTTTCTTCCCTTATCATTCTTCCTTTTGTCTGTACTTACTTTGACCCTTCTTTCTTCCCTCCCACCTTTTTTTTTTTTTTTGCAGAGGGTAAACACGGCCCGAGCAGACACCTGCGGATCATCACCAGCTTCCCGCCGGTGGCGCATGTGTGCGCCTTTTACACTGATTCTGACAGTTAGCTCTGAACCTCTGGCGTGTTAGGACACAGCTGGAGCAAGCTCGTGCCCTCGGGGTTGTTCTTTCTTTTCTCCCCCCCCTTTTAACTCAGTCCACTGCATGGATATTATACAAAGGGTTAAACGCATCAGGATGTGGGTTAAAAGACACCCAAAGTTTTGAAATGATTGAGGGAATGTGCAGCGAGATTTCTGAACAAGGTGGCAGAGATCTGATGATGCTGGACGAGGAAGCGGTTTACTTTTCCACTTTTCATCACTGGCTGAAAGAGTCTTGGGAAATGGTAAGTGTGGACAATGCAATTATAGTTTATGTAAATGTACATTTATTTATATATAAAATGTATACTGTGAATAGGTAGTAGTAAATCTACAAAAATTCAGCCTCAGGGTACGAAAGTAAGATTTTATATAGTTTTTTTCTGAGACTGTCTTCTGATTTTGGTGTAACTACTGTACTACAAAGCATAGTAGTGTTTGGTTCTGGTTTGAGATCAAATTAGAAAAATACATTTAAAAAAGGGAATCGATATTACAGTATGTAAGAGGAGGAGGGGTTGGGGTCGACTAATCCGGTCTCCGAAAAGAACAGGCCGAGATGAATCATGCGAGAATGTTTGAAATGGCATTAGCTACAACGCGGCTCTGACGACGCGGAAGACAAATGAACCATCGCGGCCGAATATCAACCCAGACGCACTCTATTCTGCTTAAATAAACTGAGCACGCCGGAGGGTTTACTGACCCACTTGTTCGTGTAAAGCACAAAAAAAATAAAAACCCTGAAAAAAACAAACGCCGCTCCAATTTAGGAAATGGGTCCAAAATCGTCCGTGCGATTCTATCACTTTGGTCTGACTGAGGGGCTGAAATATTAAATCCTTGCACTAATGTCACTGGTTTTAACCTGGTTGAGGACACAGCTGTCTGACGTACGTGACCGTGCAAGTGCGACCCTTATTTCCCACCAGGTAATTAAAAGGCGACTTATCTTTAAGCAAATGTGGCCAGGTTAATGCAAGTCAACACGGCCCTGAGTACATCAAACAGAGCAGGTAAACGGAGGATGCTTCGTGTTTTTAACGAGTGACAATCGAGTATGTTTCATTTTAGGACTTGTTTTGATGAAGTGGCCATCAGATGGAATATGGCTTATCTAGAACGAGGTGATAAAGTGTTTAGGGTTGGGTGGCGAAGGCTTCAAAACAAGCATATGTCAATAGTAATATCCACGTAAGTCTTCTGAGCAGTAGAACGGAGTATTGCCCCCCCTCGCCAAACCCTCTCCCTTGTAGTTTGGGTAAACATAAAACATATTAAACACACTTGGTTATAAAAGGCAGGTTTCACAAGCAGCCAGCGAACTGTTGATTTGCACGTTTAATTCCAGTACTGTCATTTAGTTTGCCAAGATCTTTAAATGTGTAAGAGTGAACAAAAATTCCTGGCACAAAGAGGACTCTTATTTCAGTGTGGTCCTGATAAACCTTTTATGAGGTCCCCGTGTTATTGCGCTTAACTAAAAACCTACCTATGTTCTCTTGTTCTCATCAGAAAAATGAGGAACCACCACATTCCCCGAAAGGCAGCCACACCGGATGCTAGACTCTCAAACACTACTGACGAACAAGCCTTTTCATCGAGAACTTCATGGTGGAAAAACCATGAGCCACACCTGCGAATCCCAGGCCTCCAACACGACGGTAGATCTTGGACCACTGGGAGGTCATTATCCTTGGGAGGTGGCCTTAATCGTTCTTGTGACAGGAACACTGTCGTTCATCACCATCGTGGGCAACTTGTTAGTGCTCGTCTCCTTCCGGCTCAACCGGAAACTAAGAACCATTAGTAACTATTATCTCTTGAGTTTGGCAATTGCTGATTTGATCTTGGGAACAGTCTCTATGAACCTCTATACAGCCAATATCATAATGGGTCGCTGGATGTTGGGACATTTGGCGTGTGATCTCTGGTTGGCATTAGACTATGTTGCGAGCAACGCTTCCGTCATGAACCTCCTAGTAATCAGCTTCGACAGGTACTTTTCCGTAACCAGACCATTAACATATCGAGCCAAACGGACACCCAGAAAAGCGGCGGCACTGATCACATTAGCATGGGTGGTTTCTTTTGTACTTTGGGCACCTGCAATTTTGTTTTGGCCTAATTCCCAAGGCACACCAGAGGACAAGGTGAACTGCTCAATCCCATTTCTAACAGTGCCATCATTAACTGTTGGAACAGCAATAGCAGCTTTCTACCTCCCAGTCAGTATCATGATCATTTTGTACTGGCAAATTTACTGGGAGATTGAGAATAGAGCAAAAGGACTGGCCAAGTTTGTCGGGTCTGTCGGTAGTAGTCAGAGTAGCTCAGTAAAAGTAGACAACAAGTGGTCCAACAGTACCCGGAGCAGTCTGAGCAGCTCCACTGAGACTCATCCAAGAAAGGCTCGAGAGCTTGCTGGGAAAACATCAGTTGGGTGCTTTCCAGCAAGACAAAAGCAGGAACTTCCTTTGGTTTTGGGAAATCCAGCAATTCTGCCACCACCAAGCAAAACCAATTACAGAGAGACCTGCAGCAGCAGCAGCTGGAACATCGAGGATGATGACGAGGCTGGGACGTCATCGACGAGCGAGGAAGAGCAAAAACACGATCGCGAGGCAACTACAGCGTCGACATCGAACCCTGCGGTAATTAGGCTAAAGGAGCTGCAGGAAATTCCAGCGTTAGCTGCACATGTTGCCGATCGGTTATCCGGTCAACCCTCTAGGCATCTTTCGCTAAAAAAGAACAGGCTGCTGGACCTGAGCCTCCCAAAGCAGCTCAAAAGCAAAAGGCGAATCAACACGATCATCCGGGAAAAGAAAGCCGCACAGACGCTGAGTGCTATCTTACTGGCTTTTATCCTCACATGGACTCCATACAACATCATGGTCCTGGCGTCCATTTCATACTGTGTCCCCGAAAAGCTGTGGCAACTGGGATACTGGTTGTGCTACGTCAACAGCACAGTCAACCCCATGTGCTATGCTCTCTGTAACGAGTCCTTCCGGGCCACTTTTAAAACGCTGCTACTTTGTCGACGTGGAGATGCCAAAAAGTGGCAAACAAGTGACCAGAGCCGTCATGCCTCCGTGAAGCCAAACAAGTCATGCAGCACGGTATGAAGAAGAAACTGCATTGATGTAAAAACCTTGAAGTAAAAAAGAACCAGAGTTTGCCCACTCAGAGGCTTGTTCTGCATGACCAGGCACCTGGTCAAAAAGCATTGAAAGCTTGTTCTGGATAATATATGCCTGAACATGAGGGGCCACCAGGGTACTTCCTCTTGTTTCCTGACTTCTCGCAGGCTACATTTAGATATATTTTGCTCTGTTTATGAAAGCACTGCTATGCTCAATGTCTTTCGTCCATCATCCGGCAGTGTATCTTTCACAATTCCTGCCTACCAACTTGAACGCCTCGGCTGTGTGCCATTTGAAGGAGAAAAAAAGAAGGACAGGAAAAGATGACTAAAATAACAGGCTCTTCTGTGTTTCCTATACACGACCCCTTTGAACAAGTCGTTCCAGCGATTCCAAGATTCTTTCCATCGCCGGTAATCGCACGAGCTACGCGACAGCTCCTTCCTTGTTATGAACTGACACAGAACTATGAACAAAAAAAAAAAAAAAACACCAAATGTCACGAGCATGTTATATTTCATATTAATAATATAAAGGATATTTAATGAATCATGATGACCAGTGTTTGCTTTCGAGGTCATAACTAACAAGAACAGCCAAAACAAAAACAAATCATGCAGCCAAAAGTTTGCACCCCACCAATAATCCAATCATCCAGAAAGTGGGCATTTGTGTTTGTTCAGCTAAAAGAGATCAGGTACTAATGTTGAGTGGGGTGCAATCGGAGTTAGAGCTCATCCTAAAAGTCAATTTGGGCAAGTGGTCTGGGTTTCAAACCCACTATTGCTAAGCTTCCACTCTTTGGGCACTTGAACAAGCCCATAAACTATAGCTTCCTAACATCGATGGGATATGCAAAGAAAGAATTTGACTGTGCTGTAAAGTACGAGACAAGTATAAAGCACCAATAGGTCAGGGCTCTGTGCAGGACACTAGTGTTCTCCACGCCAACCTTCACACCAACAACCATTTCAGTTTTGTAATTGCGATTGTTTGGAATTAGTGTGAGCTCGTTTAGAACTCTTATCATGAGTTATAATGGAGCAGTGGAGTGGTGCGAAATAAGAGTTTAGCATAAAAGAATGCTGATTGTTTGAGGGAATATCGGAGTCATTACCAGTTAGGGCATCATGCTCACATCCCGTTGGTCATTTTGAAGAAACCGGTTCAAGTCTGATGGCGTTCGATCAGCCCGCATACCAGAGAATAGCGAGGCTGTTCGAGCTGCCATCGTGAGGAGCCCTCGCCGTTATCGTGAGGAGCCCTCGCCGCTCTGTTCCACAACATCGTTGTGTTCTTCGAGATGGGACACGATCATGACGTCCTAAATGGTAATGATGCAGAAAGTGCCTTCACAGTATCACCGTTCTTATAATGACTTTACAGTGAACGCTCGCCGTGCATCACTTCACTGCCCCTTTAGAACTTATGGCAAGGGGTTCGAAACGAACAATTGCAGACGTCTCAGAATCCAAAAACTCGTAGTTCCACAATGTCATGTTTCCCCGCACCACTTTGTATATTTGGTTTAGTGTATAGCAGAAGTGCAGGAAGGGAAATGGTTGGTCAGTGGATAAGTTTAAATCTCAGCACATTGCCGCCCTCAGCCCCCAAATCCTCAGAGGTATTAATAAGATAAATGTAAGTTGCTCTGATTAGGAGTTCTGATGAATACTATAAATGCAAGGATTTGAAATAAAGAAAGAAAAAAACAGCCTACACAATTAAGCATTGATATACAGATACTTATTGGGAAGAAAGAAATATCAATTGTAAAAGATCTCCATACATACAGTAATATAATAGTCAGTGCTAAATATGTTTTTATTTTCCTCAGAGAAAAAAAAATGAAGTCAAGATTTCAGCACAAAGCAAAAAAAAAGCCAACAAATCAAACCGCTTTAAAACAAACTGGCAAACAGATAAAAAAATGGCCACTGTTTAAAAAAAAAATGAAAAAAGCTGTACTAACAAACCTGTTACCTTTAATTATTGTGTTAATAATGATTAGTTGTCCGCTGACACACGGTACGGACAAAAGTATGTGGACCCTTCCGCGTTGAGTCTTTGTTTCCTCTTATAATAAGCCCCATTCTTCTGGGAAGATGTTCTTTACAGATTTTTGAGCTTCAACTGAAGACAGGGACTGATGTGGGAGAGAAGGCCTGGGGGGGGTGCAGTCAGCATGAAAAGTTCGGAGATCTATAGCATCGGATCTTCACACACTTGGAGGTCTTCATGGAGATGGGCTTTGTGCACGGATATCATGCTGGAACAGGTTTAGTTCAAGTGAAAGGAGAATTTGGTGCCACCGCATCCCAAGACGTCCTGTACAGAATTGTTCCGCGGTCAGGTGTCCCAATACTTTCCTCCGTATAATGCAGAACAGCAGATCGAAAAATATTACAGAACGAAACCTTTCCCCCATAAAACAAACCGAAAATTAAAAAGAAACAACAGTACAAGTGCAACAAGAGGCGAGGGTGAGCACGTGAGGCGTGACTCTGATAAGTGGTACCAGGTAAACATGCATATGGTTAAACAGCTCTAACTAGGAAATGACACTAGGATACGGTCAAAGTGACAGGTGCTGGAAGCAATACTCGGAGTACTGCGGGTTCGAACTCGAAGTAACCGTCTCTGACAAATATCTCGAACGTTTGTCCATTTTTTTTATTTCTTCTTTTTAGAAATCAAACCGTATTGCAGTTGCATTTCATGCTAAACAGTGCGTCAGTACTGGATTAGCTAGTTCCAACAAAATAGCTAAAAAAATAAAATAAAATGATTAAAAACAATAAAAAAAAACGACCTGAGTTGCGAAGCCGTTATTCACCGCACATCTTGCAGGAATTTCGCACGTTTCCGTTCGTCGTGTTACGATAATCCGACCACCTGAGCCGTTTTACGCACGCTAATACGCTACGTTGTAAATTTATTTTAGATCCTTGAGGAAGTTAGATTTCTGTATTTATTAATTTTTAGTTTACAAACTAACAGAGGAAAAAAAAAAAAAAAAAAACACGGCAAAGCAGACGCGTCGATGGCACGTGTGCGACGACAAACCAACCGGCTTTAATATCACCTCGGAAATAAGAAACTTTTTTTTTTGCTTTTTTAAATACATCACACCTTTATATGCTTTACAAATATATAAATATACAAATGGAAAAAACAAAAAAACAAAAAAAAAACAGGCTACTTGTTTTGCGGACGAGCGTGCTGATTGGTTTCAACTATTAAAATCGAGTAGTCTGGATGGACGTTAGCTAGCAGGTATTAATCCTCACAGCGGATCGTTAGACGTTTTGGCGTTTGGATTAGTCAGTTATTGGTACTGATCTACTGATTGATTTTTTTTTTTGTTTTTATGGATAGTTGAAAACAAAAAGCAGTGGGGACTTTTTAAAACTTGGAACTGTGTAACAGTCATATTGTAAATAAACCTGCTAAGAGGAGGGATTCGTTTTCTCATTTGACTTGTTTTTTCCCCTCCTCTCTCTCGTTTATCCGTTCATCCCTTTCCTTGGGTAAATAGATTTCCCTTTTTCTGGTTCCCAGCCTCTCTCTCTTTCTCTCTCTCTCTAATCTTTTCTTCCTGACTCACTGAGCGGAAGCTGGGAACCGGGAACCCAGGGCCGATTGGTTCTTCGTCGAGGTCCATCATGACGGAGGAGCGTTCTGGTTCTGGTATATGGAAGCCTTTTCTTTCAGCAGGTCCAAGCACAAATGGCAGCTCCAGCTTCCTGCAGGAGGAACCAGAAAACGTGTTAATTCCAAATTAAATCATGAGCAGCTGGCGATCTTTAAGGTGCACGTGTTGATACCTTCAGGGGGCTCCGACATGGGCGGGGTGAGGCAATACATGTGATATCCTCGGTCACAGTCGTCGCAAAAGAGCAGCTGGTCCTGAGGGCACGTGGGAAACGACTACGTTACAAATAATACGTCAAATTTTTGGGTTTTTTTTAACAGTTTTTATGTTTACTTCAGGGGTCTCCAAACTGCAGCCCGCGAGGGAATATCACCCACCCCCACATTTGGAAACAATTCCAGAGATACATTTTGGAAATTAAACGTTAAATATATGTTTTAATAATATTATCAGTATTTAATAATAAAGGTTGGCTTTCAAACAAAAATAGTTTAGGCTTCCACTCTGCTGTCATGACGAGAGCGGCCTCTAGAGGCGAATCCCTTTATTACACGTGAGACTGCGCACTGCACAGAGAGGGCTATCATTTTTATTTATCATTTATTAATTATATAATTGTATTCATTAATTAATATATTCATATTTATTCATTTGAGCACATTTGATGGGATGTTTGTTTTGACATTTAAATAAAAAGTTATCGAATATAAAGCATAGGATTGTTCTTGCTATGTAAGTCCTTAATAATGAGCCTCCTGGGCCCCTGAGAAAGGCCCCTAACACAATTTTGCTGCTCAGTCGTATGAATGAGATAAAAACGTAAGTCGCTCTGGATCAGTGTGTCTAATAAAATCCTGTAAAAGTAAATCTGTTGGTATAAAAACACGAGTTAATAAACCAAACGTACATCGTTCTCCGACGTGCCGCACATGTTGCAGCACTTGCACTCAATGCACTGCCAGCGGTACGTCTTCACCGCCGCCATCATCACCGGGGTGAACTGCAGACACGAGGGATGACCTGAGGAACGATGAAAAAGGAAGAAAAAAATGATCGGAATCTAGGACGGAATCTGTTAGTTAATCAGGAAAAAAAAAGCTAGTCGATAAACGAAGTCCCCTTTGCACTCGTTCGTACCGGAGCGTCCACAGTCGGAGCAGGACACCAGCTCCTCCGATTGGCCGGTTTTCTGGTTCAGGTTGGAGTCGCCCAGACAGAAATCGCAGTAGTTGTTGGGAATAGCCAAACCGTCAGGACCTTTCTTGGGGGCTGCTAAAGAGAAAAAAAATAACACAAACTTCAATTTCAAGAAGCCCTTATCAGTCCAAACAATTATTATTATTATTATAATTAATTATAAGATCAATTAACCGATTCATAATAAAACCATTGTGCATACAGGGAACAGACCAGTACAGCACAAGCGCTGTACCGCACAGGAAAGCGAAATACCAGTAAATACAGGACATTTTTCTTTCTATACGAGTTTCTCACCCTTAGGCTCCTCTGGTGGGGGCGGGGTCTGCTCGTGAAGCTCCACCTCCTCTTTGTCCTCCCCTTCCTCCTCGGCTAAATGAGAGTGGGTGTAATGGTAGCTCAGTCCGGGCCTGTTCTTGTAGCGCTTCCCGCAAACTACACACACACACACACACACACACACACACACACACACACACACACACACTTTAACATCTCCACTTACTGTTTTTCTATCCTTACAGAATTTTTCTTTCTTGAGGCATGCAATTACACACAAAGTAAAGGGGGAGGCGGCTTTCGCAAAGGTTGTGGTTTTTATTTCTTTCTTTGGGGCAGTGGGAAAAACTGTCTGAGTCACACACACACACACACACACACACACACACACACACACACACACACACACACTGTAATGGCATGCTTTTCTTTTTTTTTAAACATTAGGTTTAGTCACATCTTTTTTTCTTCCAATTTTTTTCTCTCAATACTTTCCCATATACACACACACACACACACACACACACACACACACACACACAATCTAAATTAGCTATACACCAAAAACACACACTCGCGAGTGTCGACTTAAGCACGAGATGCAACAAACTAGCTTGCATAACTATTCACCCCCCCCATGAAGCCACGTGGAACATTCCAGATCGTGAAACCGCCACCACAGTGCTTCACTGGTGAAAGGTTGGGCTTTTTTTCTGAGGGTTTGTAATGCTGCAAAAAAGGAGGGTGGATACTTCTACAAGACGCCGTATTCAAGCACTAAAACAAGAGAAGTTCTTCATTCAGTCTGACACACACACACACACACACACAAACACACAAAACAAAAGCAGAGGTGCTATTTCAGTCTAGCCAAAGAAGTGAAGGAGTAAGGAAGGTGCAGATGAGCCACAGAACAAAGACTCGGGGACGGAAAAGAAAAAGAGGAGGATTAGGGGGTTGTAAGACAGACGAGGGGAAGGATAGAAAAAGATGAAAAAGCAAAGCGGATGCAATAAGATAAACAGAAATAAAAAAAAGAGAGAAAGAAAGAGAGAAAGAAAGAGAGAAAGAAAGAGAGAAAGGTTCATGGTGGGATTGAGGCAATGAGCATAGATTGTCTTACACTGATCTCAACGCAGGTCACAATGACGTCATGCTACGATTTTTTCACGGAATATGACTTGGTAAAAATTATATTGACACTTTGGACATAAGAGATAATAGAGACTATATTTTATATTATATTGGGGTGAGAAATCCTGTACTTTAATTGGCGTCAGAATCACAGGTCAACTGATTCATGGGTTTTGGAACTGTGGGGAAAACTCTACACGGATAGTTTTTCCGGGTTGCACCAGCTTGTCATTATACAGTACGAAATCAGCCTCTAGAGGTGAAGCACTTATTAGGTTTGTTTTAACACGAGTCACAATTTAATTTGTGGCAATTACATCGAATAGTCACTTTAATTTATTTTTTTTTTTTTATAAAATATAAAAAAATATTTTTCTTTTATATATTATTTAACCAAGCGGGCATTTTATTTTTAATTGTTTGAAAAAATGTAAAATGATTGACGTTTACAAATGTTAATAATAATAATAATAAACTGTGTTAAGAAAAAAAACGACAAGTAATTTTGTTTTGCGTTTTTTCCTCCGAACTGTAAAGAAACTGAACCGAACCGTGAAGTGTGTGTACTGTTACACCCCTAGTACTTTAATCAAGAGCGGCAGATTTATCGCGTCACATTCCTTACTTGTGGTTTGGCACAGAGTGAATTACAAACCAACAAACAAAAAATAGTAATGAATGCACATAAAAAAAGTTTAATAAGTAAACGAACAAAAGAAAAAAACACTCATTCACAAGTCAAGCAGCGGGCAGACAAAGCTAGAAGGGTGAAGCAAAGGGGAACAGGAAGTGAGAGTCAAAGAGAAGGAGCGAGAGGGTGAAAAAGAAAGAAAGAAGGAAGGAGAAATATACCTCGTTCAGAAGTTTTTGAAATATGCTTTTGTTTGAAAGTGTCTGAAAGAGAACGAGAGAAAGAAAGAGACAAAGAGAAAGAAGGGGCGAGAGAAAGAAGGAGAAAAGAGAAGAGACAGACTCACAGAGTAACACTGAGAATCAGGAAGAAAAAAAAAAAACAGAGTCTCTCTGAAGAACTGTCGAGTCTGATAGACATCACACCTGGGTTTTTTTTGTTTGTTTGTTTTTTTTTTTGAGACAGAGGAGATTAAAGAAGAGTGATGAGGAGATGAGTAAAAAAAAATAGCATCCTGAATTTCATTATAAATTTGAAAGTGAACTGAATGTAATCTGGAGTTGAAATAAAATTACATAAAGGAACTGCGTGACACCTGAAAGAAAAAAAAATCTCAAAGCTTAAATTTACAATCATTCTTGTCTCATCATTATTTCCCAGAATGCCAAAAACAGAGTCTCTCTGAAGAACTGTCGAGTCTGATAGACATCACACCTGGGTTTTTTTTGTTTGTTTGTTTTTTTTTTTGAGACAGAGGAGATTAAAGAAGAGTGATGAGGAGATGAGTGAAAAAAAATAGCATCCTGAATTTCATTATAAATTTGAAAGTGAACTGAATGTAATCTGGAGCTGAAATAAAATTACGTAAAGGAACTGTGTGACACCTGAAAGAAAAAAAAATCTCAAAGCTTAAATTTACAATCATTCTTGTCTCATGTATTTCACTGTATTTCCCAGAATGCCGTGTGTGTGTGTGTGTGTGTGTGTGTGTGTGTGCGTGTGTTCGAGACTCACTGTCGCAGGCGTAAGGTTTGTCCCGGTCCTCGAGGGCAGCTGCGGCATCCAGCTTCTTGCGAGCGCTGCTCACGCCCCGCCCCTTTAACATGCAAAAAAACGTCACCAGTCACGTGAACGGAACGCAAAAAAAAATTAAAATAAACAAAAAATGGCTTAATCGGTAAAATGGGGCTGAGCGCTACCTTTCCCTTGCCTTTGCCACGTCTCTTCGGTGTGTCCTCCTCATAATCCTCATCATCCAGGTCGTCCATGAAGTCATCAGGCTCCACAATTCTCTAAACACACACACACACACACACACACAGTGTTCATTATTTATTGAATGCACAGATTAGGACCCCTGCTGTTTCAACAGTGTAACTGCAATGAATAAAAGGATTTTGGTAAAGGAGTTCACATGTGTGCGTGTGTTTGAGTACACGCGTATTACCTTTCTCACTCTGCTTGCGGGGTTGAGTCCTCCGCTCGTGTACTCGTTGTGCACCAACTCCTCGTCGTTGGGTCTGAGCTCCAGTGTCGAACGTTTCTCCAGCGGTTCTCCTCGGAGAAGAGCCTCCAGACTGCTGCTGCCATCGCTGGAGCCAAGCATGTCCTTCTTTAGACCCAGGTCTAACTCTATATTTAGACACACACACACACACACACACACACACACACACACACACACACACACACACACACACAGAGTTCTGTACAATGGACAAAGTATACAGGCAGAAGAGGTGAGAGAAAGTAATAGAGAAAGACTGAGAAAGAAATAGAGATAGAAAGTGATAGCGAGAGAGACAGAGAAAGAGAGAGAGAGAGAGAGAGAGAGAGAGAGAGAGAGAGAGAGAGACAGAAAGGCAGATAGATGGATAGATAGATAGATAGATAGATAGATAGATAGATAGATAGATAGATAGATAGATAGATAGATAGATTTTGAAGTGCCTAAAAGAGAGGGAGCGAGGCAATGAGAAACAGATGAGAAGTAAAAGAGTGATGGAGAGCACAGACTCACAGCGATCACTCGATCACCTGCTGCACCTCTCGCTCACCCTAAACGTGAAAGCACGCACGTTTAAAGAATGCTGTATCACGCCTCTGCTTCCTGTATGAAAGATCTGCGTTTCCAGTGCGACCGAACACTACCCCCGAATGGTAACCATAGAAACGCATGTTCAGTGTGATATGCCCCAACAGCCGGATAGTAAACGAGGCTGGATTATGAAGTAATGATTATAAACCGGTGCTACAGATACAGTGTGGTGTTGATCAGAGACACATGGTGCCCTCAGCAGGACCAGGTGTGAAGGACCGGGTGATGCTGGTGTGATGCTCAGGAGCGTCTGATGAATGTAGGATGAGGAAAATAAAGGCCATAAACCCCCGGAGCTAGAAGTGAGAGGTACCTGTCTTTAGGGAGGGGAAAGCCAGCTGAGGGTCTTCTGGAGGATTAGCTCGCCTCTTCTTCCTCCAGCGACGGGCGGGGTAGGTGTACAACTGCCCCGGGGCCACACCTTCACACACATAGACAAAGTGAGGGAGGGAGAGAGAGAGAGAGAGAGAGAGAGAGAGAGAAAAAGAGAGAGAGAGAGAGAGAGAGAGCGAGAACAATGGTTCCGATGGTGACGATACGGTAAAAAAGAGACAAGTGAGAAAATAAGAGAATAGCAAAGTGAGAGAAATAGTGAGGGACAGCAAGAGAGAGAGAGACAGTTGGAGAAAGAGAGACAACAAACAAAAGCAAAAAAAAAGTGGGAGAGAGTAAGAGAGAGAGAGAAAGAGAGAGAGAGAGAGAGAGAAAGAGAGATCATACCTGGTCCTCTGTGTCTCTTCTCCATCCAGATGTAGCAGTTGCTTTGGGCGACGCCGGTCTGTGAATCGAGGAAGGGCATCCTCACACTCCTCTCTGCACACAGACGGGCGTTATAGTTATGGCACTGCTCCAGGGCATCTCTGTAGTACTGCTCTCCCAGTCTATACACACACACACACACACACACACACACACACACACACACGTTACAAGTTGTGATGTCTGTGCTGATCTCTCAACCACCCTCCCAAAATCAGCCGCTCCTCTGTGTGTGTGTGTGTGTGTGTGTGTGTGTGTGTGTGTGTGTCTGTGTGTGAAACAATCGAGGCTAGGGGTTTCATCAACACCTTTTGTGTGAGAGACTAATGAGCAGCAAGAGGCGGAGCAGCCGTCCATCTCTTTTTGTGTGTGTGTGTGTGTAAATTTGTTTATTTATTTTTTTTATATTTTATTTAGATTTCACATGGTTAGTCGTAAAAAGCATTTCACTACATCATACTCTGTATATGTGTGTATATGACAGGTAAAATTTAATTTGATTAATAATACTGTATAAATAGATACTTAAATATATAAGGTCTCTAATGCGCACATATATATATATATATATTTACACACACACACACAGAGTTTATAAACGGACGCCACCCCAAAAATGCTATTTTATGTATACAGTACTGTATTAACATTTTACTTCATTTTATAATAAATAATTACATTTTATAAATAAATGTAAATATTTCAACATAAAACTCCATAAAAACCATTCCCTGAGTTTTTTGGTTTATCGTGCTCTCCGTGAGAGACCGTGTGAGATCCTGACAGCAGGAGTCGACACTCTGTTGCCAAGCAGCCTGCTAAGAGCCATAAAGCACTCCTGAGAAAACCAAATGAGCGAAAGAGGACGACAGGACGAAGTTATGGAAGACCAAGCGGAACGTGTCCTCAAACACTCCAAATATCTGATATAATGTCACGACCGGCGCTCTGGGTTCCGACCAACACAGACTCAGGCTGAAAGTTTAATTGGACGTGGCCTGTCCCTGTCCCACATTTAAATTGGACCAACAAGTAACCAATCAGACAACGCCATGGTTATACCTTCTGTTCCATATTTGGCCATCAAATAGGAAATATGGTTGTAATTGAGGGAAACTGGAGAAACTTATCCATCGCCCACTTCACGTCGGTATCGACTTCCCGTTATAAATACGGTGAGAAATTTTTAATAACTGTGTCGTCGTTTCAGCGCTTTCGAAAGAAGCGAAAGGGAATTGTGAAATACTGCGGGAACCAAAAACGCTTCCTGATTTAATCTCACTTCCCATTCAGACTGAATGAATTCACACGGAGCAGAGCAACAAAATCCTCAGCGTGTCACAGAAGCAGAAATAATAATATAATAATATACTATTTAAAGCAGCAGAACCAAGTTCACTGGTGCGCTCACACACACACACACACACACACACACACACAATACATCATACTTTTATTTACAAACTTTAACACTACATTTCTTTAATACACGATTATAAAAAATATTAAAAAAAAAATAAAAAATTATATATAAAATACATACTTTTCTTTAGAAACAATCTACTGGATATATCGATGCTTAAAGTTCATACTTTTCCTTATAAAAATCATTCATTATATATATCGTTACATAAAATCCATACTTTTTTTATGAATTTAATTTGATGAATTTATATATAAACACACTAAAGTGAGAGTTACAGAAATAAAACTAGTGGTGCAGCAGAGGGGCTTCTACTGCTCCGGGACAGACAGACAGACAGGCAGACAGACAGGCAGACAGACAGGCAGACGGACAGACAGACAGACAGACAGACAGGCAGGCATACACGCAGACAGACAGGCAAGCAGACAGACAGACAGGCAGACAAACAGGCAGGCAGAAAGACCTTTTTGAGGCATTTAATAAAAATCATTTTCGCTTATAAAAATGAATCTAAACTTGACCCATTTCCCCCCATTATCAACCAAGCTGTTCATTTAAACCCAACCGTTTTCTGCCCAAACCCCGCCCCCTATTCTAATATCCGGCGCTCTGATAAGTTCAGCACGCAAAACCAATCCTACCAGCCAATCACAGCGCTAAAAGCGTATCCCAGCCAACCAATCATCGCGGGGGAAAACACCCCATACCCCGCCTCCATCCACGAAATACGGGTAGGATAAAATAACGGTAGTGATAGCTGTTTTTTTTTCCAACCTCGAGTAGGGCAAGTTAGCCAACAACACAAGCTAACGCTAACTGGCTAGCTAACGTTAGCAACAAGCCGCTACAGCGCGCTCCGGGGCTCGCCCGCCTGACTGAAGGGAAGTCCGGCTACTGAACACCCCACTTTACTTTTCCCAGCGGCCTCCAAAATGGAGCTAAGGCGCAGTAGAGCCGCTTTACAGCACCACCGCGTGAAGAGCGTACTCACAGTTTCACTACATTCTCCACCACCGCCGCCATCTTGGATCGCCTACGCTGGGCCGAAGCGGGAGGCACCAGCTGCGCATGCGCCACAACGCGGCCCGGCGTGGACGGGAAGCAGGTCACGTGGTTAAAAAGGTCGCGCGGGGAATATAATGATAATAATAATTATTATTATTAATATTGTTATTATTATTATTATTAATAATAATAATAATAACAATACCATACTACTACTACTAATAATAATAATATTTGAAAATATCCTAAACCTATTATTATTATTATTATTAACAATAATAATAACAATATTAATAATTATAAAAATAACAATAATAGCATTATGACTTAACACTTGCAGCTAATATACTTTATATTATTATTATGTCACATTATAACGATGACGATTTATATATGATTGTAAATATTAATGATGTACTATAATTTACTATATTTCATACATGTATGTATTTTACATATATAGATAGATAGATAGATAGATAGATAGATAGATAGATAGATAGATTACTTTATTCATCCCAGAAAATACTCATAAATTAATGTAATTAATATGTTAATTAAATGTTAATTATCTATGAGCAAAAAACCCCCGAGCTTTCTGCCACAAGCGGGTGCAAATCTGTAATTGGCCACAAGGTGTCAGTGTTGCTGCGTTCAGAAGGTTTTTCTTCTTTCGGCTGCTTCCATTAGGGGGCGCCACAGTGGATCATCCGTCTCCATACACCTCTGTCATCTAGTTAATTATCTATAAGCAAAAAAAACCGAGCTTTCTGCCACAAGCGGGTGCAAATCTGTAATTGGCCACAAGGTGTCAGTGTTGCTGCGTTCAGAAGGTTTTTCTTCTTTCGGCTGCTTCCATTAGGGGTCGTCACAGTGGATCATCCGTCTCCATACACCTCTGTCATCTACAGCTGCCTTTTCACACCAACTACCTGCATGTCTTCTCTCACCACATCCATAAACCTCGTCCTTGGCCTTCCTCTTTTCCTCAGCATTCAGCAGGTTAATGGTGAGAAACATTCCCAGAAATGTACAAAGACAAAGTACACACAAACGCACACACACTCAAAGTCCTTCTATCTATCTATCTATCTATCTATCTATCTATCTATCTATCTATCTATCTATCTATCTATCTATCTATCTAACTAGCTGTTTAAATTCAATTATCTAAATAAAACCACACACCCTCCAGTTTCGAATGAATGAATTTCTACGTCTGTGATATAGTGTGTCTAAAAAAAACAATCTGAAGAACGAGACTTGTGTTCTGTGATGTATGTTTTCCCCATAATGGATAACCGCATGTCTTTTTCCCTGCTTGTAAGAAACATTAGCCACAAACACAAGCTTCACACCACAGACTTCCTGCCTAATCAGGAAGTGTCACTTTTGGTGTGGAGATTGTGTGCGAATTCTACTTGCTGCCAAACTTTAGTTTTAAAGCCACCTTGAAACCCTCGTTACAGCGTCTTAGCTTATTCCTGTGAGGAATTAGCGCTCGCGTGTCGCTCTGACCTCTGCTTCATCGTTAGCATTAGCAAAGTATGCGGACACCTGAATATAAGGCTCCTATGTGCTTCTTTTTGAACTTCCCATTTCACATGTAGTGTCCATTTCCTGTTATAACGACCTCCACTCTTTTGTGGAGATGTTCCACTAGATTTGTGTGAGATTTCATTCAGCCACAATGATGTTGATCAGGTACTGATGCAGGTGAGGAGGTCTGGGGTGCAGTAAGCGTTGACATTAATCCCCAAACGTCTCGGATTCAGGTTTCACGCAGAATTTCACGTTTGTTCTAACTCACTGTGGGTGATGAAATCGAGGATGAGGAGACGACCATGGTCAGAAAAGCGCCAGTTTGGGCCGTCGGTCTCGAAACTTGTTTTATTACAGTGTGTGCTTATGTTTAATGAAAGTCTCCAGCAATACCAAAGAAAATATAATGAGAAAAAAACGAGTCGAGACGAGTCCTGAGAAAGAGAAAAAAAACATTCCACAGAACTTTTTATAAACCTTTTCATCGTCCTACTCCTGGAGGCTTTTTTTTCTCCTTCTGTATTAGTTTGTTTTTACTTCCAAAAAGACTGGAACACACACACACACACACACACACAGGTGCTGGTTTTGTTGACGATAGCATAATTACCCATCATTCTCAGCTCGTTGGAGGGTGGCGTTCCTTAGCAGTATTGCAATTCTAATGAAGCTGTTGTTGGCTGGCGCACACACACACACACACACACACACACACACACACACACACACACACACAATCCCCTGATTAGACACACACTCCAAAGTCTTTTGTTGATCATTGTGCTCAGTGTTGACGCTGCATTCTGTCACATTACAATTGCAAATGAGGCCGTCTCTCCCTCTATCCCTCTATCCCTCTCTTTTTTTTCCCATGCCAGGGATTCATGATGCCATTAGACTCGTTTTGTTCATATCCATCCTGCAATTTACATCAATTAGTGTTTGAGAACACAATGATAAATATATCTATCTATCTATCCATCCATCCATCCATCCATCTATCTATCTATCTATCGCTGGTGTAATGTGGACGAGGACAAGAAAGTAGACGTTATATTGACCACACATTAACAATACACTGTGTAGTCAAAAGTATTGGGACTTTTCAACCCACATGTGGTTCTTCTGTCTGAGGCGCACAGTTTGTGCAGGACGTCTTCGTCTTCATTTGGTAGCATGAAAATGTTCCCTTCGCTCTGAGAAAATTAGGAGACCCAAACCTGTTCCAGCGTGACTTCTGTGCACAACGCCAGCTCTGTAAAGGTCTGTTTTCCATATGTTGGAAGTGTGTGGAAGATCTTCTTCTATAGATCTATAAACCCGATTGAACATCTTAGAGATTTTGTGATTTTTTTTATATGCTGACCCCAGGCCTCCTCACCTCACCTTCATCAGTACCTGTGTGCCTGAATGACCTTCCACAAAATCTAGTAATCTTTCCAGAAGAGTGGCGTTTATTATAAGAGCAACTGGAGACTCACTTATGGAATGAGATGTTCTCAATCTTATGCTCAGGTGTCCACAAAGTTTTGGACATATACATATATCAAGAAATTGATGGAAAAAAAAGATACAAGTTGTCGTTCTTTGTTAAATGAAATTATCGGCTCTATGCGCTTGTGCAGCGTGTTCCTGCGTGTCTTTCCTTACATTATTGCTACAAACACTGACATTTCACACACAAACACACACACACACACACACACACACACACACACACACATGTCTGTAAAGACTAATTACTCTGCTTGGCTGGAAACTTCACCATTGTGTGTTAAAGTGGAACGGCAAAAAAAAAAAAAAAAATAAAATAAAATAGGGACACAGTTACACAACTGTGTTCTCCATAACAGCACCGCTAAGTGGTTAAACAACGAAATGTCCTCTGCACATTCCCTCCCTCTCTCTCTCTCTCTCTCTCTCTCTCTCTCTCTCCTGTATCCTTCCTTTTATTTCTACTTTTACTTTGCGGAACAACGGTGGACAATATTTCCCTTCATCCATCTCTCTTCCTTCCTCACCCTCCCTCCCACATGATCCGTTTTAAGTTTTTTTTTCCTATTCTATGACCAAATCACCCTCTCTTTCTCTCTCTCTTTCCCTTTACTCTCTATATCTCTCTATCTTTTATGTACTCCTCCTTCTCTCACCCCTTCCCTCCCTGTTCCCATGGTTCCGAGGGTCAGGGTCAAAGGCTTGAGCGTTAATACAGACGGTTGGACGGATTCCCAGGCCTTCACAGAGAATAGAAAGGGCACACACACACACACACACACACACACACACACACACACACACACACACACACACACACATTCACACATCCTGGATAGACCTCTGTAAACACTCTCTATAGAAACCTGTGAACCCAAAAACACTTGTGTATTTGTTTCTCTTTGAAAATTTTTTTATACCACTCGAATTCTCAAATCTGATTGGTCGAATTTTCTAGAATTAACCTAATATACATTTGAATCCATTCCCGTTTCTGTAGAAACGACTCACCCAGGTATTTCTACAACGAACCGTACACACTGAAGAAAACGACTCGTCACAAGTTCAAATAAAATTGTCCTTTATTTCCATTTCATAGCTACATTTTTATCTACAGGATTCTCGTTATTTAGCGGGAAATGACCGGATCGTCTCCTGACGCAAATCTGGAAGCTCATTTACACACCAGAAGCAGCAAAAAGAACGTTTTCTGTACAATCGAATGAGAACGGTGTGAGTTAATGATTACAAAGATGTAACAATACGATTACGAATACAGTCGCATACTGGATGATGGAACTAGTTACAAAAGTTACCTCAGCAAAACTACGGTTTAGTGTTTCTGTATCATGAAAGTAGGAATAAATAAATTAAATCAGAGAAAAAAGAGAGACAGAGAGAAAAAGAAAGGCACATTATTAGGGTTAAAAAAATATGTGTCTGTCGAAAAACACGTGTCTCCTCCTTCCTTCCCATGATGCTTCACTCCTCAAGGCCTCTGTGTGGATTTATGACAACACAACCATGGTAACTGTCTTTAGCACATAACACACACATTCCTTAGTATCTCTCGCTTTCAAACACTCACACACACACACACTCTACATCTGCTATCACGCTAGCCTGGCTCACGAGGTATTCTTTATTTCAGAACATCCAATCATGCTATTCTTCTTTTTTTTTTTACCTTAAAGAGGAAAAAGTGTTTGTGCGTGACTAAAAATAGACTTCCTGAACTGCCATCCCTTAATAGTCCAGCAGGAGGATGCTACAGGACAAGAGTGCTAACGTTCTCCCTCAGACAAATCCTTAAAAAAATGAGAAGAATCGTCGATAATGGAGTCTTCACTGTGACATCATGAAATTACAGGAAAAGTGACAGGTGTACAAATCATTCTTTATGCCTCACGAGCTTCACTCTCCTGTAACAAGCCAGTTAGTATAGCAATAATCTACCCCGTGAGTCACATGACCTCGCATGATCTTTATCTTTCGCCAGAGGGTTGTATTGCTTTATTGAGCACAAAATCGAATTAATAATCAACTGACCGAACCACCCACGTTATTGGCCTTCGGCAGACGCCTTTATTCAGAGCAACTTATGTTTTATCTCATTCATGCAACCGCTATGGGGTTAAGGCATGTCTAAGCTAAGCTTAACTAAGATACCACCTTCCACACTTCCTGTCGACGTCTTGACGGTTAAAAAAGGTGCTTGGTTACTTGGTACTTGAGTAACTAGAGAAAGAACATCAGGTAGAAGTTACTCGATTGTGCCAAATGGAATCCTGTTTGTTTTTTTACTATTTACATTTGTGGAAGACTCTTATCCAGAGTGACTTACAACTGAGCACGGTTAAGGGCCTTGCTTAGGAGCCCAGTAGCAGCAGCTAGGTGGTGCTGGAATTTGAATTTGTGACCATTCGATCCAAACTACATTAAAGTTAAAGGTGCTTTTTACTTGTCGCATGTTCATCTCCTAGCGATGTTAAGGGGCTGGGGTCAGCCGTGATACAGTGCCCCTGGAGCACAGAGAGTTGCTCAAGTGCCCAATGGTGGCAGCTTGGCGATACCCGGGCTTGAACCCCCAAACTTCCAAATGTTAATCCAGAGCCTTAACCACTGAGCTACCACTTCCCCCTTTAAAACAGTGCCTAAAAGGAAAAACAATCACATTTCACCATCCTTGATGTAGGTCATATTTTTTGCTTGCTTTCACCGAGTCGAATATGATGGTATGGATTTGTTCCGTTTGAAACAAAACTGAAAAGTAGAAGATAAAAACAAATGTCTTTCCAAAGAACCAGATTTTCAGGAGGTGCGACATTTGATAAAGAAACCACAGCCAGTAAATTTACAGTCACACTTCGGGTAAAATTTCAGCAAAAGAAAAAATTAATCGCTTGGAATTTGAGCCTCACACCCCGAATATGCTAACAGGAAAATTCTCCAGGGGGTTCGAGAAAGAAAAGGGAACCCGAACCGTGGTTTCGGTGACGAACGGATCCTGGCGCCTCCGTATAAAAAAGGCTCGAACTCGAGAACAGGGATCAACTGTCCCAGCCTGAGGGAGTGCAGAAACATCCAGCAAAGCCAAAGGTGCATCGTTCCAAGTCCTTTTTCTCTAAGATGGAAGACATACATTGTTCAGCCACATTTGTTTTGCCTGTGTTTTTTTCCCTCATGGTCTTTAACTAAGATACCTTTCCTTATTCGTAGTTCTTGGACATCATACGAGAACGTCTAATGAAGAAAAAACATTGAGCGAGGTGCGGGTATTTGTTCAGAAACTGGCAACAGAGAGAAGGTGATGTCATTCTCAGTGCTGAGAGAAAGTCGTTTATCTTCTGCTGCAGTTAATCCATCAACTGGCGGTAAAAAAAAAAAATTGATCCGTACACACACACATTCACACTGCGTAAGATATCACCATCCAGGTTGTAGATCTGGTCTAAAAGATGAATTACTGTGTAATAAGTGGCTCAAGGACAAGGAAGTCCTGGAAGTTATACAATTTGTGAACTTTTTTTCTCCCAATATCTCCAATGAGGAAGGAGGAAAAGAAAAAAAACACCCCGATGTAGCCTTGAACGCTCATTGTGTAAAAGAGTCTGTAACAATTTCAAGGACAAATCAAAAAGTTTCTGTCCAATCCAAAAATCAAGGGAACAAATAAAGGTGTTAAAAATGATAAAAACCAGTTGAAATGTCCTAGGTGTAGACCTCTTGTCGTCCATTTGACGTGAATCCTCCAGCGATGCCTCCCATCCTTTGGGTGTCCATGATCTGCAGGACGTCCTCTAGGATAGACGGCCCCAGGTCGAGGTGTAGCGAGAGCAGAGAGCCGGCATGAGACAGATACGAGTGATCGGCGTCTTTCTCGATTCCCTTTTCCCCTGTTACAAGGCAAGGCTTTTGGTCAGGGAAGTGCTTCGGAGAGCCAGGAAGCGACGTGTGAGGTGACTCCAGGTGCAGTCTGGGAGGTTTTGGGGGTGGAGCCGTGGCAGGGTTGAGAGCCTGCGATGCGACGGGGGCAGAGGATGGAAGCGTAAGTGCCTGGACCCCTCCAATAACAGGGAGCGAAATAGCATTCTTGAGGAGTGGCGAACTCTCGGCGGCAGCAGCGCAGCTCCACGGAACTGCCCCTTGTTGACCTTGCTGCCCGGGCAACAGGTGAAACTTGCCCTGGAGGAAGGAAAGGTCACCGAAGACGTTGTCGCCACCGGCGCCGCTCCCGATGTGAATGGTGTGGCGAAAGTCACCCAGCGGGGGGCTGATCATGTCGGACGAGAGCAGGTCCCGCAGCTTCTCCTTCTTGCCTTTGCGGCTTCTGCGCTTCAGGTAGATGGGCGCTTTGGAGGACATGGTGGCCATCGAATGTCCTCCGGAACAACACAAAGAGATCTCGCGCAACAGCGTGGACACAGAGAAAGGAAACCAAGGTGAGATGAGGGATAAGAATTCCTAGAGCTGCAGGTCTTCAGGACGGTAATAGAGGAATCCCTTTTGTCACTCCATTTGGCCTGAAACAAAGAGAAAGAGAGATAGACGGGGAGTCAATTAGCACTTAGATGCAAATGAACAACAAACCCACTTCAAAAGAACACTGGCAAAAGGACTACCAGGCAAGATATTCCTCAAGGAGATGTGACATTCCCAGAATAGGACTCCCCCAGAGGAATTCTTGTTCTGGGGATAAGTGGCTATGTAACTATTATTCCCAACAATGTAAATGTGTGAGATATGCAAAAGAAACTTTTGGGGGATATGTTGTTAGTCTTCAACAGGAGATTTGTATGATATGGCAGGGGGTACAGCCCATTTAGCGGTCACTCAAAGAGTCCCTATGTGCGGTGTCAATTGAATAAGGGCACAAATTAGAAAAGTATTCAAATGTATCAACAGCTTCTGACCACAAAGAACCCAGAGTTCAGCAGCGCTGTATATTTTGTGTATTTACAACTCGGAGAAGGTGAAACCTCTGCAACGATTATGTAACAGCCCTCCGGGCAAACGGCTTCCCTTTTCAGTAGCAGGCTTCCACCTGCCTCCACACGACTGATGATTATTTTAATAAGCATTATTTTTATATATATGTTAGTGTTGGAGTAGAGACCAGGCGTGTGTTATTTTACCGCAAAGGAAGCATGATGTCTGTGAGTTTCAGGTGCAAAAGGGAGGCGTGGCCTATGTGTTTGTCAGTTACACTAAAGGAGGTATGGCCTCTGTGAAAAGGTAGAGGTGTGGACTCTGTGAGTCCCAGTAAAAGAGGTGTGGCCTGTGTGTCTCTTGTCACATTAAAGGAGGTGTGGACTCTGTGAGTGTCATTCCTAGTAAAAGAGGAGTGGCCTCTGTGTCAATCAGCTACATTAAAGGAAAAATAGAGGTGTGGCCTCTCTAAGTGTTGTTCCCAGTCAAAGAGGTGTGGCCTATGTGTCTCTTGTCATATCAAAAAAGGTGTGGCCTGTGTGTCAATCAGTCATATTGAAGGAGAAGGAGGTGTGGCCTCTGCATGTGTTAGTCTCAGCAAAGAAGGCATTTAACTATGTCAGTCAGTGACATTGAAGGAGGTGTGGTCTCTGCATGTGTTAGTCTTATTTAAGGAGGCGTGGCCTGTGTGTTGTCTCAGTAATGGAGGCGTGGCCTCGGTGTCAGGTACACACTAATATTTGATGTGTTTGTGCTGATCAAAAGAAATTATGTGTTCATACATATGGAAACAGTAAGGAGTGTGTGTGTGTGTGTGTGTGTGTATCAGATCTACACAGAGGTGTAACACTCATACCTCCAGCATTAACTCATTTTTCTCAAGTTACATCAGCGATCCATCAGCGATAACGTGTGTGTGCGTGCATGAAACAGAGCTCTTCGTGGTCGTTGAGCGTGACTACTGTTAAACTGTGCATGCTAGCATTCAAACACACACACACACACTCACACACACACACACACACACACACACACACACAAACAAATATCAAATTGTGTGTTTAGATTGGAGAAAAATTAAACTGTGCAGTTAGGCAGGAAAACATGCAAAGATGTTCCACACACACACACACACACACACACACACACACACACACACACACACACCCACACACACACAAAGAACAAAAGTTCTGTGTGTGTTACAAGGTCACGCCTGCTTTGTGCCAACTGTGTAACTGTGGTTAAACCACTATCACAGTGTGTGAGCTGAGTGTGTATACAAATTTTGTGATTTGATTAGACTGTGTGTGAACACAGTGTGCCTGATTAGGCGTGTGTGTGTGTGTGTGTTTGTGTGTGAGTGTAAAAGCACGTTATGGTCTTTGTGAACTTGATGTCTGATTAGAAGTGAGGCTACTTGAGTGTGTGTATGTGTAGAAAAAAGCGCTGCTGTATTGCTGACTCACTGAACTGAGAAGATAATGAACAACAGATGAACAGAAAAACACACACGCATACACACACACACACACACACACACACACATACACACACTGTGGTTACTGTAGGAAATTCATCCTGACAAATGAAGCTTTTTAAGGGCGGATTGTGTTTTCACTACACAACGAGTGGCTTTGTGTGTTCTTGCCTCATTTCCATCCATCAGAAGGTTAATAAAAAGAGCATCGACCCCACAGCGTGTGTGTGTGTGTGTGTGTGTGCGTGTGTGTGTGTGTGTGTGTGTGTGTGTGTGTGTGTGTGTTCCTGTGCCAGTACAAGTCAGTGAAAGAGCACAGTATAAGATTTCTAGACAAATCAATGACACACAATCTTTTTACCACAGGTGGGCGTGTCCTACCACATAGCAAGGGGTGTGGCCTACACGTTAATATTATTAGATGTAGCTAGTGCAGGTAGCTACACCTGCACCAGGAGCGTGAAACCTATATAACATCACCACAACGTCACCTCGACTTTAAAACTAATCCGGTCTAAATAGAGGTGTAAATATATTGTGTCACCAAAAGTATCGGGACACCGACTGTTCCAGATGTGCTTCATTACCACAAAATCAAAGGCATACAGTTGTATACGAAGTCTCTGGAATGTGCTCGCATGACATTTTTTTCTTCACTTGATCCAGGAGGCCCAAACCTGTTCCAGCATGACTCGATTTGTGCACAAGATCTGCTTTTCATGGATTTAAAGTGTGTGGAAGGTCTTGATTGGCCTGCTACAGACCTCAAAACCCTACTGAACACACTCCTGAACTCACCTACCTGACTTTACTGAAACTCCCGTGGCTCAATGGAATTTCACACAAATCTCCACAAGCACACTTCAGATCTTCCCTGATCAGGTGTTCACAAATTTCTGCCCATATATAACAATAAAGTACAAAA
>MU526172.1:1860317-1890317 GCA_024362625.1 Silurus asotus
CAATCGTCGGTTTCCGAGTGTACGAGTTGCATCTTTTCCGTGTGGGTACGTCCTCTGCGTCACGTTCTTCTCAAACTCGAGCGTGTTTACGCGTGAGTTCCCGGATCGCCAGAACCTCCGAGAGCTCTGTTTACTACAAATGTAATCAATCAGCACATGAATGTTTAGTGTTGCACAAAACGTCTGCATCATCATCATCGTCACGCTCACTGCAGAGACATCTGGCTCACGAACATCTGGTTTTTTTTTTTATATATTATTACATAAAAAAATTGCTTGGTATTGGGACAACTCAAAAGAATTGGGACAACTCAAATTTTCCACCCATATGTGGTTCTTCCACCAAGCATTGACAAAAAGTAGGCAGAGCTGCTGGAGTTGAAGATGTAGAAGATGGATAGCATTAGAAACAGGTTTATTAGAAGGAACACACAGGTAGGAGGTTTTGGCGACAAGGTTTCAAGAGATTCAAATTCATCAAAAGATTAATTTTTAATGCTGATTGCACCCCAGGCCTCCTCACATCCTCACCTACATCAGAACCTGACTTTACTAACACCTTTATGGCTGAATGAATCTCCACAAAAAAACTAGAGGAACATCTTCCCAGAAGAATGAGGTTCTTATAACAGGAAAGAGGACTCAATATTCCATATTATAGAATTATAGACAGGAAACTGTCTGTGTCCCTGAGATGATTTTGTTTAATTAGCTGAATTTCCACCATGTTGTCTGAAAATAAACACCCAGTGGTGAGCAAAGCTGCAGTTTACCGCACTAAGAAAAGGTGATAGGAGCTGACAAAAAAGCCTATTGTTTGCTTTCCTCATTAGCTACCAGCGCTAACAGCTCGTCTGTCGCTCAAGCCTTTAAAAGACAAAAAGCCGATAAGATGTGGAACGGGTTCTCAGGCTTCAAAGTCAGCCTGAGATTTGCATTGAAAGCCTGCAGAGCGACATGCCGATGTCACGATACAACACAGGAGCACGGGAGGGTTTCACAATCTGGGCCTTTATGAAGGTTTGCAAACCTGGAGTTCTTTGAAGAACCATGAGTCTTCTTACGCTGCAACTAATGGAATGATTACCAAATTTGGTCAAAATATGTTACTCGTCAGCCTTGATACATTTTAATACAAACATAATTTCCTGAATGATGCAACGCCCAAGCCCCGCCCACTTTCTAAAAACCGGTCATCGCAATTAATAAACCGAAATGTGACTCAGGTGCGTGTGGAAACAATCGAGTTTTCATTATACAAACGCTGATGTCTCCTTCACTGTGCCATCCAAATACCTTGCTGAAAGCAGAAGCCTTTTCTGAACATCACTGATTTGTTCACAGACTCAAAAACCCTGACCCCAACCATAACCTTTTCCAGAACTAAACCAGTTCCCACTCTAGTTTTTCCAGGTGCATTTCTATTGCAGAACCCTGTTAGGAACTGAAGAAAAAAAAAACAGGAATGACTTTAGTTTCTACCAGACCCATTTCTACCACAGGAACCCTTTTCAGGAACCAATCGCTATTTATTGGGAATGACAGAACTCCAAAATGTTTGGCCCATTTCTTTTACAAGAAACTTTTCTGGAATTTGTGCTTTTTTTCCCCTCCAATTTACAAACAAACATACGGAGCTGATTTTAGGTTTATACTAAGTGCAGTTCTAACCCAAGAACCTGGTCTGGATTTTAGGCTCTACCAGACACATTTCCACCACAGGAACCCTTTAAATAAACATTTTAATAAATATATTTTAGAAATACCAGAAACTAAAAAGCAGGGCTTATTTTGGGTTATCCATTTTCTTCACATGAACCTTTTCTGGAATTGGTAGAACTTTTTAATACAGAGCTGATTTAGGGATCTACTACAGACGTTTCCATTGCAGAAACATTTCCTGCAAGCTGAAAGAACTAGGAACTGGTCCAGGAACTCTAAAAACTCATTGAATCTTAGTGGACAAACAGGTTATTTTGTGCCCAAATTGAAATGTTTTGGCCTCAAAACCGGAAAAACGCATTAAACACTGCAACACTCGACTACCACATGCAGATCTTCACCACAAATGGCGTTTCACACGGTCGTAGTCCTGCTCTGTGCCACAGTGTGATACACGGTTCAGAAACGAGGACATGGTGTGTTACTCAGCGAGGATCTGGCCTGCTTCAAGCAACATGTGTTCAGCAGATCGCTGAAGTGGGAGATGAGATGACGACAGTGGTTCTGCTATGCAGGGTTCAGGAAAAGGGTGTTTGTGTGGGGGGGTTGGGGGGAATGGATGACACACAGATACAAGATGAAGTGTCGGTCAGTCATGGGGTCAGATGTTACGCAACTCCAATCTCATCTTGAGGAGGAAAGAGAAGGAAGAAGAAGGAATAAGTTGGAAGGAAAAAAAAAGAAGGAGGAACAAGGAGAAGCCACAATATTGAGATATTGAGCTCTTTATTGGTGAGCTCATGTTCCTGAGGTCAGAAATATGTTTGCTTGGAGAATCTGAAAGTCGAGGACACGGGACTGTTCAGGGACTCAGTGTGTGTAATCGATTGAGATCAGGACGAAGGCCAGCTATTTGTAATGTTGCCTCGTTTCAAATCCGCTCCAGATGTGACGGAGAGGAGCAGAAGCAGGACGAGGCTCGCTTCCTTCTCAATCAGAGTTTGCTAGTTCAAAACTAAATTATAGCCCATTATGTAATAACAAGATGTTCATCGTTTCCTCTCACGTATAACCAGTTTTTTTAATTCTCCATCTACACAGCCTTCCAAACTTGATGACTCCACCTTTCTAAACAGCTCCATAAAGCCCACAGAGACCCTCATAGTGCACAGAGAAGCAAACCCTATAAGGACAATAGCTGATGAACACCTAATCATAAGATGTTTTTTGAACATCCCATTCCACACACTCTTCTGTGAAGATGTTCCACTAGGCTTTGTGGAGATTTGTGGAGATTCAGCCACAAGGGCGTTAGAAAAGTCAGGAGGTCATGGAGGTGAGGTGAGGAGGTGCCAATAGGGTTTGAGGTTTGTAGTAGGAGATCTTCCATAGACATCCAACTCATGAAAAACAGATCCTAATGGAGCTGGTTTTGTGAAGAAAATGCCATGCTGGAACAAGTTTGCGTCTCCTAGTTTAATTCATGTTACAGCATCTAAAGACAGTTTGGAGAAGAACCACATATGGGTGGAAAAGACGGGTGTCCCAATACTTTTGGCTGTATTTTGTATCCAAAAATTGCTTTTCATTTTAAAAAGAAGAAGAAGAATGTGAGGAAGGCAACATGTTGAGACGGAATGTGAACTTAAGTGATGTAGCTGAGGCTGAAGAAGTGTTCGAGCACAAGTTACTATCCAACAACCCTGGGAAGGGGGAGGAGCTTAGTGTTTTTTTATTTATTTTATATTTAATTTAAATCAGGGTAAATCCAGACCCAGATCCAGATAAAGACTCCGCATTGTATGCGTATTGCCTTCTCAGATCCTGTAGTGTTATCTCACCCAATGTTCCTAAAGAGAGAAAAAGAAAACACGCCCCCTGCTGTACTTGAGAAGCGTCTCAGCAGGAGGTGATTGAAGTATGAGTTAGTGTGAATGTCCGCGAAATTCCGAGGCTAATGAACCGCTTTGGCCCGAACGCCCCCCAAACTCAAGCCAAGAGCGTAATTTGCATGCATGTTTGAGCGAAACTCCATCAGGAAGGAGAAAAATGAGGCATGTTCGGGAAGCTGTTTTGTTATTTATTTATTTTTTTCTCTTTTGTGGTTGAGATGATCGTGTTTCAGTTCATCAGGGAGGCGTTTTTCTTCCTCCAGGCCGCTATTCACCACTCACGGATCGATCATTGTGCGCCACGGAGGTCGTGGCACGTTTAAAGCTGTAGCCCGAAGCCGTCATTGCAGATTAAACGGCTTCTGGGAAACGCAGGAATCTTTATCATCCTCAGTGTCTTTCTCATTCTCCTCCACGAATGCTCGGGATGAGCTCGGACATGTCCAATGCCTAATGATTGAGATTCTTTGCTGCACCATATCCTGCTAACAATTAGAACAGGCCGCTTCACTACTAGGCCATGTTTATACGGCAAAGCGCTCACGATTCCACAGTGTTTTTTTTTTTTAATATATAAATCTAGATGGAAATGTGACCCGGTAATGGACGAGCCTGAGGTGATTGTGGCGAGGAAGAACTCCCTGACTCTACAGAAGAAAGCTCTTCAGGAGACACTGGATAGCGCAGTTATGAAACCGTCCCATTATACAAAAGACATGCAGGTGTGTGAGGAAACAAATGAGGGACACACACACAAAAAACCCAGATAAAGTGATGTCACAAGAGCGAACACGGCCTGCTGGCGTCAGACAGGAGCCGCGGCCTGCGCTCGAACTCGTGTAGCAATTCAGTTTGTATAAACGTCCAATTTTTTCTCATGAAATTTATTCTTAAAGGTCTGTGTGACGCAGATCCTGAAGCTACAATTTGTTCACCTGATCAGCGTTGCACAAACACGAAACCTGCATGTCTCAGATGCCGAGCGTGTCTGGGCCGTTCGTCTACTCGGGCAGGAGCTCCTTCAAAAAGTTCAGTCGAATAAAACCTTCAGGCAAAACAAAACAAAACAAAACAAAAGACATGCACAAGCCTACAGTCTTTGGCCAAAAGTATTGGGACACCGACTTTTCCTGCCACATGTGGGGGTTTTTTGCTTTCTTTTCCTTTCCCTTTTACTTAAAGACTAACAGTTTGGACCTGTTCCAGCATGACAACTGTGCACAAAGCCAGCTCCATGAAGATATGATTTACCTAACTTGAAAGTGTGTGGAGGATCTCCTGTTATAGACCTCCAACCCGAAACACCCTTTTATGAGATAAATGTGAATGTGGCTGCACCCCAGGCCTCTTCACCTTCTCACCTACATCAGTCTTCTTCTTCATTTTTCGGCTGCTCCCATTAGGGGTTGCCAAAGCAGATCATCCGTCTCCATACCCCCCTGTCCTCTACATCTGCCTCTTTCACACCAACTACCGCCATGTCTTCCCTCACCACATCCATGAACCTCCTCCTTGGTCTTCCTCTTTTCCTCCTACCTGGTGGCTCCATCCTCAGCATTCTTCTACCAATATAATTCATGTCCCTCCTCTGCACATGTCCAAACCATCTCAATCTCACCTCCCTCACCTTGTCACCAAAACATCCCACATGCGCTGTCCCTCTAATAAACTCATTTCTAATCTTGTCCATCCTCGTCACTCCCAACGAAAACCTTAACATCTTCTCATCTACATCAGTACCCGACTTTAATAACACCCCTGTGGCTGAATTAGCACAAATCTCAACAAAAATCTAGTGGAACATCTTCCCAGAAGAATGGAGATCATTCTAAGAATAAATAAAGATTTAATATGGAATGAGATGTTCACAAAGAAGAACATTCCAATCGTATGGTTAGGTGTCCACAAACCTTTGGCCATATAGTAAATATTGGAGCGGGAGTGCTTCACACAGCCTTCTTCTCAGCTCGTGCCTTGTTCCAGGGAACTTGTGTAACCCGAATTGGTCAAATCAGGACACGTGTGAAGCAGCATGAAGTTCGTATCATGTTGCAGTAAAATAAAAGGGAATCCGTGGCATAGACCATGAACACACACATCCTGGGGGTTAAGTACAGACTTGTTGCTGTGAGATGTGTTTATCTGGAGCAAAGAAATTTTATCAGTAAATTTAAGAGCAATAACCTGGAATTTGGCACTGGAATGAAACCAGTGGAAACAAACAAACAAGAGAAAAATGCAAAACAGAACAGATGATAAACATGTAGCTATAATTATGACCTTGGGGTTTGTCCTTAACGGCTGACTTTATGACCCCATAAAGGGATTTAATTGTTGGTAAAACAGACATTATTAACCACTTCAATGCTACAAAAAAAACCAAAAATCGAATATAGAAATACCCAGAACATATATAGAACTACGGAGAGAAATATATATATATAGTTTTGACGCACCTCCTACAGTGGCTTTTCTTAACTTTACTTATTTTCAACATTGTACAAAAATTTCGAAGACGTCCAAATTATGAAAGAAAACATCTGGAATTCTCCAAAGTAGCTACACCTCACTTGACAAACTCGAAGCATTCTCTCATCAGATTCACGAGTTTCTCACCTCGAATGGTTTTCAGTTCAGAGGTGCATCTAGTCATAAGTTCATTTGTGACATTTCTTGCCCTTTTTTAATGTGCTTTAGACCACCAGCCATATAGTTAATAGCACTATTAGGGCTACTGCAACTACTGTACAAATCAATATTACAGCGACAAAACTATCATAAAATCATGAAACACTCTCTCATGAGGACTGTACTAGGAAAGGATGACCAAGAGCTACCTCTGCTGCAGGGGATATGTTTATTAGTATTACCATCTTCAGAAACATGCCGATTGAGCTAAATGCTTCTCGGAGCTCAAGTGGCAACATGTTTCAGCAGTCAGTGTTTAGAGGAGACTGCATGAGTCAGACCTTCAAGGTCGAATTGCAGCAAAGAAAACATTACTTTGGAAGAACAACAAGCAGAAGAAAGAATGGACATCAGATCGGCGATTAGGCGATATGTTATATTTTTTACTGTGGTGTATTTTTTGGATATACAGAGGATGAAGGAACGGCTCCACAGCGTTTAGTTCCCACTATGAAGCGTGGAGGAGGAGGAGGAGGAGGAGGAGGTGTGATGGTATGGGGTGCTTTGCTGGTGATACTCTTAGTGACCAGCATGGCTACCACGGATTTTTGCAGCAACATGCAGCTGGTTTTCCAACAGGACAATAACCCCAAACACACAGCTCGGTTATATAAGCTTTTGGTCCAGAAAGGAGAGGCGTGCTGGTTTGAGTTGAACTGGAGAATAAAGGAAAAGCAGCCAACAAGCACTTACCATGTTTGGGACCTCCCAAGCAGGTGACGACCACATTTTCTGGGTTATTTAACACGTTCTTGTTGACTACATAATTCAATATAAAACAACAACAATGAAAATAAAAAAACCCAGTAAGATGCTGTATCCAAACTTTTTTGGCGACTTGTGCATTTTCAGTGGCTGTAAAAAGTGTGGAAACATCTAGCATTTTATGTTTTTTGAGAGACATGCATGTTCCTTTTGTTCCTATGCTATAAAAATTTACTTTGACCAAATAAATATATAAATGTCCAAATGTTCCCCTTTATTTTCATTCAAAAATCCCCATTTAGCATGAAGAACAGTTTTACACACACTCAGCATCTGGACAGTTAATTTCTCCAAACATTCAGTTGAAATGTTTTGCTGTGTCTCTTAAAAAACCTTCCAAAGTTGTTCTTAACTGTTGAGTGTTAGGTAGTGATGTAGGTGAGGTGAGGAGGTCTGGGATGCAGTCAGCATGAAAAATCCATCCCAAAAAGGTGTGTTCAATATGTGTTGGAGCTCCATAGCAGGAGATCTTCTACACACTTCCAACCAATAGAAAGCAGATCTTGGAGCTCACGTTGTGCATTGTTGGATCAGGTTTGAGCCTCTTAGTTCAATGGAGGGACGATTTCATGCTACCGCATTCAAAGACGTCCTACACAACTGTGTTCCTCCAGTCTGTTCAGAATTGATATATTCTGCATTCTGATTGGTCGGAAGTCGTTGATGCTTACTGTATGAGCAAATGATAACTTGCACCCCAAATCTTTCTGTATTGTGCGCCGCACACTGCATTATCAAGTCCAAACATTTGTTTATAGGAGTCTCTAATGTCAAGGCTTCGTAACCAGAGATGTTTTTGGAGTTCCACAGAAACACACATACACATATTTCAAACGCAAAAATAAAACCAGTGTAGTTGTTTTTTTGTAACGATGTTTTATTATTCCTATTATTAGATGTAGATACACAAGTCAACAAACAAATCTTTCATTATCCCTCTATTGATCCCGCCCCGCCCTGCCCCCCCACCTCTCCCTGTCCGAAGGATCTTGAGTATATAATGCTGCAGGGCACTCTATGGCCCCCTGGTGGCAGAGCAGGGTAGGGCAGGGTGAGGCGGGCAGGGCAGGGCAGGGCAGGGCAGGGCGAGGCGGCACTCTGTTACAAACAAAAGAACCTCGAACTGGACAGCAGAAACAGCAGTGATGCAGTAAATACACGAGCCGCAGTCCTAATAGTAATAACAGTAGCAAGAGTAAGTCATCAGAAGAGTTCTTGTATTCATAATAATAATAATAATAATAATAATAATAACAATAACAACCGTATTAACAATTCCATTTAATGAACATGGGGTCACTTCAGGGGAAAAACAAAATACACCTCAAAACCCTCTCCTTCGTTTGAGACCAATTTGAAGAGTTTATTAAAATCATAACTATTACAACCTTTTTTTAATGACCTCGTGCACGCAGCAATGTGATGATGTCATTGTCGTGTTCCAGGCCAATTTTAATGTTGGCAAAAAAAACCCCAAAACATTAAAATCAAGGACCCTCCCCTGAGAATTTCCCATTGAACTCCAGGTGAAATGGGTAACCAGCTACACGTGGGAGGGGGCGGAGTTTGGTGATCTCCAAATTGTGATCAATATTGACTTGTCACTCCAAACTTTTTGGCTGAAGAGAAGAGGAAGATATTTGGAAGTCCTGAAGGGGAAATCAAGCGACAAAAAGAAAAGAAAAGGAAATTGGCTTATTTCTGGTCGTATTTGAGAAAGCGGGGGTTTCGTGTGGTAAGTTCGTGGAAAGCGCTACTGAGGTTTCAGCTACTTGAGAAGAGTCTGTGATCAGGAAACCGATTGGCCGACGTGAGCCAGAGGTGAGGACCAGTGTGTGCTTTTGCTGATACGGATGTATTCGTGTCACTGGATCCGCCCTTTACGTTGTCTGTAAAAACTGCGTACAATTGTAACTTCGTTTCGATTCGTCCACAATAACGGTTTAATACGTATATGTGCTGAAACATCACGATATATTGCATAACTGATTATTGGCACATGCCTTATTACTACTATTTGTTTCTTGGCTTGGTTTCGTTTTGTCTCGCTTTGGGTTTTTCTGTTGGTTCTCTCTTGCTGTTGGTTCTCGCTGTTGATACGATACTCCACCCCCCTCCTCCTCAATTCACCATCCTCTCTGAGGAAGGGGCTTCATCGTACGTCACCGAAATAAAAACTTTCTTCTTAAAATCACAAACACGTCCAAAAAAAAGGCAAAAGCTCGCAATTGGGACGAGGCCCGACGAAAACCAAGCGTCTCCGCCTACAAAAATACTGTGTTCATGCTACACCTGGTAAATGCAACACACACACACACACACACACACACACACACCATGCTCTCCTGTGTACAAATGCAAAAATAGTATCACTCGGTTAAGCCACGCCCCCTTTCCCACCCCTCATTTCTTCCCGCTGTACACCGTGTTTAGTTTAAATCGTGGGTAAGCGATTTCTCGGCGATGAGTTCGACATGATGTTCAAGGTTCAGGAATGGATTTTGGTCCACGTTAAAACGAGAAGGAGGGGGAAAGGAGTGGGGGAGGGGGGAGGACAGTAGATCCGCTTACGTTTTTCGTCCAGTGTTTCTTGTCGATCCTCAAAAATTCCTAGAAAGGCGTGCGATTTTTCCAGAATGCCCCAAAATTTACGACTATAAAACGAAACAAACAAAAAAAAAAATCCCATCCCGTGATCCGTTTCACGTTCTAGTGCGAGCATGCGATCGATCGAGACGAAAGAAAAAAAAAAAAAAAAAAAAAAAAGGAAAAAAAAATGTTCAACAATGTGAAATCGTTAGGGAGGGGAAATTAATCCCAAACCGTTTCCAGATTTTTTTAGTATTGTGTTTCTGAATATTCATCTCCTGCACACTTCAAAAAAAAAANCCTCCCCACTTAAAAAAAAAAAAAAAAAAAGTCTAAAACTGAACTATTTATAATATGAAGAAAAAAATCATATCACATTTGTAGAAATCTAGAACCCGGGTTCTATTCTAAAACTCTTCATAACTGGGTTCTAGACGTGTGCATGTGTTTGTGTGTGTGTGTGTGTGTGTGTGTGTGGAGGTTTTTGCGTCTCTAAACCAGCACGAGCCAAACCCCAATGGCAAATATTTAAATAATACCAAAGATGAGAAATATTATCTAAGAACGTTAAAAGAGAGAAGAAAAGAATGGAAAAAAAAAGAAAAGAAAGAAAAGGCGATTCTGGTACTTCACAATAAGGAATCGAATGTAAAGACTAAAGGAAGGAAGGATGGAAGGAAAACTCTGGAAGCGTTGCATTATGGGGAAAAAGGCCCTGAATTTCCGGGAGCGAGTGTTCGGATCGAACCGTCCAATCAGCAGAGGTGTGGGCGGTCCTTCAGGAGGCGAGGCAACTTTACAGAAGGGATGGCAGTGAGAGAGGGAGAGACAGAGAGAGACGGTGATAGACAGTGAGAGACAAAGGAGAAAAGGTGGATAGCTATGTGACGCTAGAGGGCGCCGCAGTCCTCAGGTCTCACGCAGTCCGCACGTTTTTTCCCTCCATTCCTTTCTCTTAGTTTACTTCTTCTTGCCGAAGAAGCTGAACCGTTTCTCTCTGTCTTTCTCTTTGCCGTCTTTGTTGCGCATGGTCACACCTCCGCCCTCTCCCTCGTTCGGGGACATCGGGGACATCGGGGGCATCGTCATGGCGCGGGTCAGGGGCGGTCCCGGGGAGAGGTCAATGTCAGCGTTACTCGCTGCCATGAAGGAGTGGATCGCACTGATCCAGGAACTCATCTCCGCCTGGAGAGAGAGAGAGAGAGAGAGAGAGAGAGGGAGAGAGAGGGAGAGAGAGGGAGAGAGTATAAGAGATTGATAAAGAACAGTAGTAGGTAGGAGAGCGAGAGAGTGATGGAGAGAAGGAAGAGAAAAAGTGATCGATAGAGAGGGTAAGATAGCGAGAGAGAGTGATGGGGAGAGGAAAGAATCGTGAAGAGGTAGAGAAAGAGTGATGGTATAAGGAGAGAGAGAAAGTGAGTGATAGGGAAGAGAGAATGTGTGGTAGAGAAAGAGTCATAAAGAAAGTGGGAAAGCGAGATAGGGAGGTAGAGGGAAAAAAAAAAGAAAAAAGCAAGAAAGAAAGTGAAAGAGAGGAGGTGTCAACGTGTTCTGCGTGTGTGTGAAGGTCGTGGAGGTCATGGAGGTTGCACTCACTTCATCCTTGGCTTGGAACAGGAACTCCTTTCCATCTCCCAACCTGAGGACGAGAAGAAAAGAGAAGTGTGTCACTCACACACACACACACACACACACACACACACACACACACACACACACTCCGTATGCTTCTATAGGAATACAGTTATTGAGGTCGTGTCTTCGTCTCACTTCAGCTTGAAGACGTGTTTTCTCTTCTTGTAGTCGTGAGCGACCTCGCAGGTGGCCTCGCCGAGGCTGATGGGAACTTCTCCGTGGTAGGGGATGCCGTTCGACGCGCTCTTGTTGTCCTTGTAGAAGCCCAGACTCCCCTTCCTTAGCACGCAGTACACGTTCTGCCACGATCTGCACACCACAGACAGAACTTCCTTTTGAGTGACTGTCGCCCCCTTGTGGCGCAATGAAGTATTATTCAGTTCATAAAAATTATTCAGATATATTTTTCATAATTAAGATTAAGAAGATGATGGTGGTCAGGTGTGGTTGGACCTGTTGGCTGCTTTCTTGCCCTGGCTTTCCATTTCCTGCTTCCTGCACAGCAGTCCTTCCATGGCCTCAGCGGACGCCTCGACTCGGCTAGGCAGCGTACCGGAGGGCTCGTGTCGAGACGCTGTGTCCAACCCGCTGTCCTGACCGGGACCGTTCACCGAATCCGCCTCAGAGCCCTGCGCACAAGAGTCAGAGATGCTTCAAAATCTCAGATAGATAGATAGATAGATAGATAGATAGATAGATAGATAGATAGATAGATAGATAGATGCGTTTATGTATAAGCAAATGAGGGAGCTGTGGAATGGACTCAAGCGGGGATGCAGTCAACGACATCAAACTGCAGGAACCTTTTAAGGTATTTTAAAAATAAAATATCAATTAATTCATTTATAACTATTATTATTATTTTACTTTTTTAAATGAATTAGTGTGCAATATGTCATGACTGATGTTGAACACTAGGGGAAGACTTTGAACTAGTTAAATATTTCAGGCTAATTTAGTTTTTTTTTTTTTTTTCTTCTAATGTTTTAAACGCTGAACATCTTCGGATCAAGAACATTATAGCAAACAAAGATTAAGAAAAATGTTTCTTGCTAAAAAAAAAAACGTATGAAGAAATAGCCCCGCCCACTTAATTCTATTGGCTCACAAGACTGAGACTTTACATAGCTTTTTTTTTACATAGCTAGGTATCTTCCTCCCAGGTTTTGTGCTCCAAGTCTCTCACACACACACCCACACACACACACAAACGAAGACGAAGACACAGTGAAATGCAGAAATCCAGACAGCATCTGTTTCTTGCTAAAAAAAAAAAGTATGAAGAAATAGCCCCGCCCACTTAATTCTATTGGCTCACAAGACTGAGACTTTACATAGCTTTTTTTTTACATAGCTAGGTATCTTCCTCCCAGGTTTTGTGCTCCAAGTCTCTCACACACACACCCACACACACACACAAACGAAGACGAAGACACAGTGAAATGCAGAAATCCAGACAGCATCATCTAACAAACTCCCAGTTTTGAGCACAAGTCCGGCTTTAAGAAGGAGACTGATGGGGTGGTGATGTTCAGTTCGGCCTTCATGCTACAGATATTTAATACAAATCTTCCCCAGGAACAGACCACACTAGCAGTATACAGCCAAAAGTTTTTGGAGAACTGACCATAAGATTGCTACGTGCTTCTTTTTGAGCATCCCATTCTACACGTGGAACATCATCTAGGAATCACCATGATCACCTCTGGCTCGTTCTTTATAAATCGATTTATTAATATTTATCATCTATTTCTGTAAAGCTGCTTTGAGAAAATGTCCAATATTAAAATCATAGAGATCGAATTGGAGTCTTTTGGGGACGCAGAGGGTCTGATCGCTTATCCTGGTGGACATAAAGGCCAGAACTGAGCCACTTTTCCACAGAAACAGAAAATGTTTTTGCTCCATGAAATTCATATTTCAGACAAATCTAACTGGAGGAGACATGAAAGCTGTAAACGGTGAAAACAGTGAAAATGCGCCCCCTAGCAGGTCGAGTGGGGAACTGCTTCGACTGGTTTGCTAGCTGGCTCAGCGCAGGTTAGCAGGTGAAGCGGGGTTAAGCGATGGTTAGCTGGGCTGAAGCTGGAGTTAGTACTCACACGCTGCTGTGCCTTGTAGGCTTTGGGCACAGGCTTAGAGCTGGCTTTAGTAAGAGGCTTAGGCTTCGTGTTCGGAAGCTCGGTAACCGAGACCGATAAGGACTGCAGGTAAGAGAAGTGTAACAGGTACAGTTAGTGTGTGTGTGTGTGTGTGTGTGTGTGTGTGTGTGTGTGTGTGTGTGTGTGTGTGTGTGTGGCCGTAATAAGCCCAACCTGTGACGTGTCCTGGTCACTGTGCACGCCGTTAACAGACACTGATTGGTTCAATGTGGTCTGGTCCAAACTTGTCCTGAGGGGAAATAGAGAGATAGAGAGATTCATCACTCTCAGTTCATTCCTGTCTTTCCGACTCTGAGGCTTAAAACTGAACTAAAAACAACAACATGTATAAAACGGTGTAGAAGACCAACCTTGCTCCGGACTCATATTCAGCCTCGGACTGTACCACTTCTTCAGCGGGGGGAGGTGTAGGAGGTCTTCGGGCTTTCTCCTCTTCTTCTTTCCTTCTCTGAATCTCTTGTTCCTCGAGCTGTGAGGTACAACAGGGATGGTAAATAACAGAACAGGCTGAGAAAGGAGAGGAGTGTGTGTGTGTGTGTGTGTGTGTGTGTGTGTGTGTGTGTGTGTGTGNNTGTGTGTGTGTGTGTGTGTGTGTGTGTGTGTGTGTACCGTGGTAAGCTTCTCCAGCAGAGTGAAACGTTCCTCCCAGCCAGCAGCGAGCTTCTCGAAGGCTTCGTGGCGTTTGATGAGACTCTCCACCTCGTCCACGTTGCAGCCGAGTTCAGCCGCACGCACCAGAGGCTCCTGACCAGCCAACCAGGACTCTGCTACCGAGGCGTCCCTGCTGAACTGCAGCACCTCAAGGACTGTCACAGAGAGAGAGAGAGGGAAAGAGTGTTCACTCATTCATTCACATACTCATTAACTTACTCCTTCACTCACACACTCGTTCACACACTCCCTCACTCATTCATTCACACTCATTAACATACTGCTTCACTCATTCCTTCAGGAATTCAGACTCTCCCTTCTCACTCCATTCACACTCACTCAATCCTTCACTTATTCACACACACACACACACACACACACACACACACACACACACACACACACACACACACACACACACTTCTCTCCTCCCCCCCCACACACACACACACACACACACACACACACACACACACACACACTTCTTTCATTCCCTCCTTCCATGACTCTCTCCCTCTCTGAACTCACCAATCTGCAGGTGGTCCATTTTGTCCTGCCACTTCTGAGTGATTTCATCTCTCTTTTCCTGAAGCTGCTCCAGTTTCTCTCGGATCTGCAACACAATCAGATACTTTGTGAGTGTGATCGCGTGTGTATATGCTGTGAACACAAAGTTATTGCGCTGTGTGTGTGTGTGTGTGTGTGTGTGTGTGTGTGTGTGTGCACCTCGTCTGAAGCGTAATGGTTGTTGTTGATGAGGGCGTGTCCCATGTCAGTGCAGGCGGTGAAGCTGCCAGATCTGGCCTCGATCTCTGCTTTAATGTCCTGGTGATTGGCAATGACGAGTCCGGCCGACGACACGTCCCTGTCAGACACACGCACACACACACACACACACACACACACACACACACACACACACACACACAGAGAGAGACAGTTACTACATGACAATCCATAATGCTCGTGCATGAACCTCTGGAAAAAGTGGTATTGTATTAAGCGGAAGTGAGAGCTTAGTGCAGATGATGGACTTTTCAATAAAAGGTCATGGATTCTAATCACAGCACCGCCAAGCTGCTACTGCTGGGCCCCTGTCCAAGGCCCTTAACCCTCACTTGCACAGTTATATATACACACACCTGGGGCTGTCATGAGACTGTATCTGCAAGTTAATGCCGTCCATCCACAGCATCAGATCTCGGACCATGTTAAAGAAACGGAACTTCTCGACCGTGTCCAATAGCAGCAGCCGTCTGTCTTGAGTGGCAGCCAGAAGCCCCTCCCACGCCTCGGTGACAGCGCGTTCGTGGCGATGGATGTCGTCTGCCTTTTCTCCTGCGTACGCTTTCTGCAGGCGCGAGGCGTCGTCCTGCACCTGAGTCACCTACAGTGATACAATGTACAGTTTCACCAAAATGTACAAAACTATCAAATTCAAAACGATAACCGACTCTTTCTCAACGCCCCCCTGATCTGACCTGTCCGCTGAGCGCATGCACGTCGTGCTCGTAGGTGGTATGCTGTCGGTGAAGGTGCTGCACGGTGTTGAGGTCGCGGCCCAGATCGGCAGAGTTCAGTGCCTCTCTTTTGTTGCGGACACGCGCCAGCGCCTCCCGAGCGTCCTGCTGGAAGCGCTGCAGCTCGTACGACGCGGCCAGCATCTGCGTGCGCGTGTCCATGAGCTCCAGCAGGTCGGCCCAGGCCTCGTTCAGGCCGTCCTTCCACTCGGCCACGCTGGCATTCTCCGGGTGGCCGGACTCGATCAGAGCGTCTGCCTGGGCGTTCACGGCATCCACGCGCTCCTGTCCGATCGCGCTCGTGTCCCGCGCGAACTCCCGGAAACGATCTCGCAGCATCTGAGACGGGGAGACAGGGGAGACAGGGCAGGACTATTTACAGAAAGGAATTATTTTATTACCGTCTCCAGCCAAGTAAACTGATCTCTGCTGGAATTTAATACACACCATTTGCCTTTTTCCAGGAGAGTAACTGATGCCCTATTTCCTGGACTGGTTCAAAGTATCTACTGTCAATTGAGAAAAAAAATCCAGAAATCAAATGCGGAAAAAAAAAAAACACTCACAGTGACGTGCTCGTAGTCCTGGCCGAGCTCATGCGATCCGGCGACCACCTCCCTCTCTGCGATCCACTGCTCCAGGTCATCAACTTCCCGCTTCAGCTGCGTGAGACGCAGTCTCTCCTGCAGTTTCCCCCTCCTCTCCTCGGCCAGGTCTTTCAGTCCGGCGTACAGCTTGTCCACCTGAGCTTGCCTCAGCGCGATCCGCTCACTGCCACGGAGTGTGTCAGAGTTACCATTTGGACAGACACCTGTTTTAGAGAGACATCTAGCAGAATGTTCCTCACCTCTCAGGATGTTCACCATCCACCATTAGTCTGCTGCTATTGGCCAGCTGGTGAATGGTCTGAGCGTAATCCTCCAGCGCCTGCTCCAAGATCTGGTGCTTCTTCACCATGACCAGAGCGCTTTGCTCATCCTTTACAGTTAGAACATGGTGAATTTACATCAGTGGATTTTACTTTGAAAGACAAAGTAATTCAACTCATAGTATGAAAAGTAGTTCATACTGTTCAAAGAAATAAAATTTAAATATGCTCGATTTTATTGCTAAATCCACACACACACACACACACCTTGGCCTTCTCTTCGGACATCATGTGCAGCTCCTGCTCTCCCATCCAGGCCTCAGCCTCGGCAGCGTCGGCATAAAACTGCTGAGCTCGATGGGCCTCCAGGAGGCGTGTGTGTCTCTGCTCCGTCTCGGAAATAAGCCACGCCCACAACTCCCCGAGCTCCTTCAGACGCTCCTCAAGCGCCGCCTGCCGCTCTCCATCCACTTCTGACTCCTGACCGGGGGCCATGTTACGTCCGTGGGTCTGCAGATCATCGATGCGAGGCTGATGGCCCTGGATCTCCTTCTGCAGGGTCTAAAAATTAGGATGGAGAGAAACATGAAAAAAAAAAAGGGAGAGAGTACCTGGAATTATCATCTCTTCAGTTACGAGTCATACCTGGTTCTTTTTGATGAGCAGCTGAACGCTGGGCAGGTCTTTGCCATGATCGGTGGAGGTAGCCAGTGGCATTCTCTCTTTCACCCACAGCTGGAGGATGGACAGAAAGAAAAAAAATTACATTTGGTTTTTTTTAAATATGGGGCTTGGAAAAAGTGGTGAGTGCCAAGTGTGAGTCTCACGATCTCGTCCTCCAAGTCTCGGTTGAATTGGTGGGCCTCTTTAGATGCAAGCAGGTGTTTTCTTCTCCGATTTAGAGGCTCCTGGAGCTGAGAAAAGGTGTCTGTTACTCTCCTCTGCTGGCCGTCCAACTCCATGATGCCTGCGTCCTCCTGTGACAGGGCCAGGGCTTGTGACTGCAGAGCCTGCACCTCCTTCTCCCGTACGTCCATCTGATGCTCCAGCATCTGACAAACACACATTGCATCAAATCAGGAATATTCATGACTGCTATCAGCAAAATCACTATGTGTGGGTGATTTAGATGACCTGTAGACCGGGGGTCTGAGAATCACGGATTTGTCTAGTGAAATTCAAAATTCAAATTCTCCAAAGCTTTGAAGTTTTAGCGAATCAGTAAATGGACTATTTTCAGACTCAGGTTCATGCTATCCTGATCACCTCCGAGTTCGAGTAGCGTAATGCCAGTTATATTTGCTATTCCGTCACCTTCACGCGAGTGTACCTGGTGTTTCTTGAGCATGATGTTGACGCTGGTCAGGTCCTTGCCGAAGTCATCGCTCTGCAGCTGTGAGGAGAGGTTCTGCAGCCACGTGTCGAGAGCCGAGCAGCTCTGGGTGAACAGCTCGGCGCGGTTAGCGTCGAACAGACACTGCGCTTTGGTCTGCGTTGTGGTCTCCAACAATTCCCACTGCTTTTGAAGCTCACGCAGGGTCTCGGACACGGTCTCCTCCAGCTCGGGCTTCTCCTTCACTAAAGCCTGACCCTCCTAAAAGAGAAAGAGTGAGAGACCTTTTATCTTTCACAGTTCCTGAACACTTAGCTTGGGGCGAATGTTTACTGAAGTGTGTGTGGTTGCATACACACCTTATCGATTTTGTCCAGCCAGTCCTTGTTGGAGGCCAGCTCAGCCATGAAGGCCTGGTGCTTCTGCCACTTGCTGTGCAGGTTCCTGGCCTCATCGTATGTCATGTCCTGAGCTGTCAACATCTTCTCATTTATCCACAGAGTTAGCTATGATCAAAGAGAAGAAGAGAGAGAGGAAAAACAGAATCAGTTAATTTACTACTAATTACCCAAAACCAATCCAGCTGGAATCTTGCTAATGAGCAGCAGCCAGTGGAAGGAGGAAAAAAAAAACAGTACCAGGTTTCTGGTGTGTGTGTGTGTGTGTGTGTGTGTGTGTGTGTGTGTGTGTGTGCGCTCATGTGTGTCTGTACCTCCTGCCCATCCTGGAGGAAGTGCTGTAGCTCTCTGTTATCCTTAAGTTTACCCAGCAGCTCATTTGCGGCCTGTTTGTTCTTCTGATGCCTGAAAAACAGCCAAAAATAGATAAATAAATAAATAAATAAAGAACAAACGATTCCAATTAATATTCTGATAATGATTTATGGCCTCCAGAGGGCGCTAGTGATATTGCAGAAAATACAGTATACAGTCTATCGCTGTATCCTGGGCACTCGCATCTTTTCCCTTCTTCTCACCTCTCCTCAATGGAGTCTGCTTTCTCCTGGATCTTGTCGCCGTTGGCATTCCCGTCGGACACGAGGCGTCGCCCCGACTCCACCACGCCGTTGATCTTTTCATCGCTGGCCTCCATGGTGGTGAGGAAGTCCTCGTGCTTCTTGATGGCCTCCAGTGCACCTTGCAAACTCGATGGCATTTCAGTATGCGATAAAACATACTCCTGAACAAAAAGAAACGGATACAAGGTCAGATCTTTACAGCAAACTATCCTTCCATCTATATATTTTATGCTTCTCATCTCTGCCTCTAACCTGGCTGTTGAGGAAGCTCTCGGCCTGCTTGGCGTCTCTGAGGAAGGTCTGAAAGTCGAAGGCTTGGGCCAGCACGCACTGTCTGCTCTCCCACATCCTGCGTAGATCCTCCCAGCCCGTGTCTAGAGCCTGCAACCGCTGAGCCAGGAACATGTGCTGAGCGTCCGTCTGGCCCTGAGTCACCTACACACATTACAGTATATGGGTATGATGAGTACACTGTGTGTTCTGTGAAATAGACAATGATGAATGTATTGCTTCCCACTTCTGCCCCAGTGGCCTTGATCCTCTCGTAGTCATCGCGGTAGTTGTCTATCTCGTTCTTGATGGCTTCGTGCTGACCCAGGAGCTGCTCTGCTTCGGCGAGCGAGGTGGGTGTGTCCTCGGAGGCTACGGCGGTCTGGGTGCGAGAGAGCCAGGCCTGGAAGTCATCGAGGTGACGCAGGAAGCCCTGCAGCTTGGAGGCCTCGCCCAGACCCTCTTCGCGCTTCTTCATGGTGCTGCACAGATCCTCCCACACCTCCTCCATGTCAGCCAGCCCTGCTTGAATCTCCTCGGCCTGCTCGGGGTGCTCGGATGCCAGCTTCTCGGACTCGGCTCGCTGAGCACCCAGCTTTCCCTGTAGAACGACATGAGGAAGTGTAGTAGGTGTGTGTGTGTTTTAGATGATTAGCATCTGAGTTTGACATTTCCAAATGCTCCTTACAAATAAATACATTCAGTTTGATCATTTTGTGTGTGTGTGTATGTGTGTGTGAGCTTGCGTATAGCCTCTAGGTCTCTCATCAGGCTTCTGAGCCTCCACAGGTGTATGCGTGTGTTTGTATGGAATGTGTGTGTTGCCTCCGGTGCTCTTGGCTTGCTCTAGGCTTCTACATGTATCAGCAAGTGTATGTGTAGCTGTATAACTACATTAGAAAATATCTGATTGATCATTTTTACAACCGCATTTCAGTTCAGCTTCCAGAGAAAAACAATACCCTGGTAAATATCAAGCCACTGTACCTGTATGGCCTCCAGGTCTTTCTCCATTCCGGTGAGCTTGCGCTGTAGGGCCATGACCCCGGCCAGGTCGTTACCGAGACCCTGAGTGGACTCTATCACTTTCGTCTTCTCCTTCATCCAGCTCTTGAGCTCGTTACACTCCAAATGGTAGTTCTGAAGGTTAAGGGCTGATTCCAGAGCCTGCTTCCTCTCATCTGCCAGACGCTGGAACTCATGCCACCTAGAAAGCGAATAAAATGTCTTACAGGATTCTGTTTTTGAATAAATGACTCCATATGGTCAAAGGCTGTGGTGGAAAGTGTGTGTGTGTGTGTGTATATGTGAGAGGTTGTGTACCTGTTATTCAGTTGGTCCTGAGTCTGGTTAATTTGTTCCTTGTTGCAGTTGTCGGATTTGAGCAGCTGCTCGGCGACCTGATTGACGTCTGCGATGCGAGAGCCAATATTATTCATCTCCGGCTCTAGAGTCTCGAACCTGCACGACCACAGCGCAAACAATTCACCACCACAATACAACAGAACACCGAAGTAACACAGAACGAGCATGTTGTCTTGTATTTAAACCTGTCCAGGCTGCTTACCTTTGCTGGACCACCTCCAGGTCCTCGAGTTTGGAGGGGATCTCCATGGTGAGGAGCCACTGCTCCTTCTCTCCGATCCACAGCTGGCAGGCGTCGGCCTCGCTGAACATCCGGTACAAAGCCAGAGCCCCCTCCAGGGCGTTGCGCCGTGCTGAGGACAGAGATTGTAACTCCTCATAGCGCTGCTCTATGGCAGGGAGACGACCCTCCACCTATGAACGAGAAAGAGCGAGACAGGGTCTACAAGAGGGCCCTCAGAAAACAGTGTGTAGGTGACCTATGGATCTGGTAGACGGTACCTGTGGAGACTGGTCGTATTCTGAAGGCAGTGACTGAGCCTGCTCATGGAGTGAATCGATGAGAGAGCGATGGCTCTGGATCTCCTCCTCTACCTCCTTCTGCTTTCGTGCCAAAGTCTGTGTTGAATACTCATCGTGGCCGACCTCCTGGCTGGACACCTGCCATAACACGTTCAGGATATTAGCAGTAATCATTTCATCACTGTAACCGAACAGTGAGTATTATACGTTATTGTTACGGACATCGCAGTTACATTTAACATCACTGTTACAAACATTGCGATTACGTCGTTGTTACAATCATATTATTACAAAACTTCAAGACATGCCTCAAATGACTGAGTCAGAGTTACCTGTCTAAAAGCCTCCTGGAGCCAGACCTCCATGTCGTTGGCATCGGTCTGGAACTGATGGAAAGCTACAGACTCCTTCAGACGCTGCTCTCGCAAACGAGATGCCTAGTGGGACCAAAGAAAGAAATAGAAAGATCAGATCATGACTCTTACTTTCAATAGTTAATCCGTCTCTCTAACCATCCCTTCATCAACCATTAGCTGTTTATCATCAAGTCCGTCCATCCATCCATTCACTCTCCCTTCTTTCTCACCTCCTCTAGTCGGGCCCACTGAGCTTTGATCTCTTTGATCCTCTCCGTTATCTCAGGTGCCCCACAGTGCCCCTCCTTTACCAGCTGCTCCCCAGAGGCGATGCTGTTCCCCAGCGGGCAGTACCGGGCAGCCATCTCATCCCGGAATGCCTCATGCTTCGAGAGGAGGAGCAGGGCAGAGGTTAGGTCCTTCCCGCACTCCTCTGTCGCCATGATCTGCTCCTGTTCACGCATCCATGCTGCCTCCTCCCCGAGCTCCCACAGCAGCTGCCAGAGGCGCCGCGACTCCTCAAGCTGTCTCCGTCGCTCGGCTGCCAGCCTGCCGAGCTCATCATACGCCTGGCCCAGGAGCTCCACCTTCTCCTCCACCAGCGCCGGCTCGCACGGCTTATAGACTGCAAGAAGATGCGGTGTTAGGGCAAGTGTGTTTCTCTGTATACTTAAAAAAAACTAAAAGCAACACTCACTCATCTCTTCTGAGGTGAAGCGATTCGCTGCGGCCTGCACTCCCCGGATCCTCTCCGCCTGCGCTGAGATGTCAGCCTCCACCAGTGTGTGTTTCTGAAGCAAGTCGTCTACGTCGTGAAGGTGTTTCCCGCTGTCTTGGGACTGCAGACGGCCCTAAACACACATTCAAGCTCAATCATTTCTGATGCGGTCTTGCAAAATACCCTTGTATTTGTATCCCAAGGAGTTTAGTCACGTACCTTCATGTCCTCCATCCAGTCCATAATGTGTCTCATTTCCTGCAGAAGCCTCTGCAGGTCGCGATGTGCTGCGAGTCGTTCGCGTCTGGCAGCGAGCAGCTCCTTCAGGTACTCCCACAGACGCAGCACGTTGTCCCGGCGCGCCAGGACGCGCCGCACGTCGTGGTACGACTCGGCTTCGAGCTCGTGGGCCACGGCTTCCACGGCGGCCACTCGCTCACCGTAAGCCCCGATGTCTGTCTCGATGGCCTCGTGCTTGCGTGTCGCCGCTTCCACTGCGCCCAAGTCAAAACCGAAGTTGTCCTGGATTCATAGCGTAAATGCAACAATATAAAAAAAAAATTTTATTAACATGTTTCATAACACGGTAACAACTTAAAAACTTATTTTCCTGCCAAACAATGAATTCTGTCTGACCTGCGAGACAAGCCGCTGGTTCTCGCTGAGCCACGTCTCCCTCATGGCGGCTTTGCGGTCGAAGCGCGCCGCCAGCATCTCCAGCTTCTCCTGCCGGATCAGCTCGTTCCTCAGAGCCAGCTCGCGCTCATGCTCTGCCTTCTCCAGACGTTCCCATGCCTGTTCGACCAATCACAAAGCACAGATTGGTTTCACTCTTAAAAATGGGCTCTGTACAAACTAGACATGGTCATGTATGGAAATATATGTGTGTGTGTGTGTGTGTAAGCGTGCGAGTACCTTGTTGATGTCAGAAATGAGTTTTCCCTCTCGGGGCATGTAGACTTTCTGGTTGTTGGCCCTCATTTTGCTCTGGATGGTGAACAGGAGAACCTCCAAATTCCCCTTCTCTGTGAACCTTTCTCACACACACACACACACACACACACACACACACACACGGTTTACAGGAATGCTAAATAGAAAATGTACTAGGTGTGTGTATGAATATGATGTGTGTGTGTGTGTGTGTGTGTGTGTTTATATACACACTTGGGTGGTTTCTCCACAGTACGGTAGGTATTGAAGGCCTGCAGCTGGTTCTGCACGCCGTTCAGCGAGTTGGCGAGCTGCCGGTCATTGAGCGTGCCGATGGTCTGCTCGATCCACTGCAGAAGCTCCGAGGCCAAAGTTTCGTACTTCTCGATCAGCTGGTCCGCCTCGATCGCGTAATCCAGCACCTACACACACACACACACACACACACACACAAAATCACCAGCAGCTCTGGAGAAGTATGGATGTCTTTAAGAGTAAATCATTATGGCCACCTCAACCATCACACACACACACACACACCTTGCCAATACGTTTGCCCTCCACGGCAAGTGCCTTCATCTTGCTGAAGTAGTGGTAATATGTGGCCACATAAGTGATGATCGACTTCTCGTCCGGCTGATCCACGTTTACATCTACCCACACACACACACACACACACCAATATAAATATATATTAGTGCACAAAATGCAAATGATACTTTATAAATAACGTTACACATGTACACAATGTAATGTGTGTGTTTCCTGTTTGTGTGTGCTTGTGTATAAATTATAAGTGTGTGTAAATGTATGTTGGGAACAAAAGTGTGTAAGTGTGCTATAGTGTGTGTGTGTGTGTGTGTGTGTGTGTGTGTATATACCCTCAGGATCCAGCAGTTTGGTAAGCCCCATCTCCTTCTCTGCGATATTGAAGGCGTTCTGCAGGTTGTAGTGAGCGTTAGATCGCTTCAGCGTGTCGAACTCGATCAGGTCCGGCCTGGAAAAGATACAGAGGGACAGATAGATAGAGAGAGAAAGAGAGGAGGAATGATCACACTTTTCTCAGCACCTTGTTTTCTTAAGCACATAAACAAGTACCCACACTGCAGTACTTGTGTCTGCCAGCTGAGGGCAGCATTCAGACAGTGTAATGCTGTGCTGCAGTGTGTGCAGACACACATCGTTTGTTCTCCTTATGTAGGTCATATAATCCCCCGTTCTGGAGCGCAGTGTGTGAGCGGAACATCGCAAACACACTAGCAGTTTCGGGATGGATCGCTAGATAGATAGATGGATGGATGGACTGACGGGGCGACGGAGAGCTAAATGGATTGTTAGAAGATGGATGGCTGAAAGATGAGACGGAGGCTCAGGTGGGCCATTAACCTTCGTCGTAAATCAGGAGCACGAGAGCAGCGGCGTGAGACTGGAGTCATCAGTCACGCCGATGGATAGATGCCTCTCTCACACACACAACAAGGAAGTATACCTTAAGTACATCATTAACCAAAGTTACACCATGGTCTAATTTTTATCTGTTTATAGCTACACTTCATGGCCAGACCCCTGACACTGGAGACTCCTTTTTTTTAAGCCTGTTCCCATGGAAACAATCCGGACCAATCAGATTTGAGGAGACATCAGCATGTAGCAGTAAGGGGATTATGGGACCTGACAGTAACTTCAGCATCTGACCTGTAGACTGCAGTGTGTGTGTGTGTGTGTGTAATAAACTCATCACTTTGTTGTGCTGCATGTTTGCATTGGGATGCATGACCTTGGACCTTGTGTTACCTGTGTTTGTGCACGATGGCGTTGAACGCCAGGCCGTCTCTCCAGCTGGTGGTGAAATTGTGCACATTGACATTCGGGTACCTGCAACACAAACAGCCCATTAGTGTGTGTGTTTGTTACATCATTGGTTGTGTAACCAGTTACACAATACACTAGTCTAATAATTAACACACAACTCACAACTGTTAATGCTGTAAGACCCTGTGTTAATGTAATCGCGGTTTTCTCTTTTTCTGGCAGGAAGCAGTAATATCTCGTCTCCTACTTTGTAAGCAAGGAGTCCTAATGTCCCCGTAATTGTGTTGGTGCACTGCTATGAATCTTTTTATATTCAGTCACTTTTATTAGGTTGGCACTCGTATCCTCACTCACACACACACACACACACACACACACACACACACACACACACACACATCTAGTTTTTTCTTTTTATCCGGTTTTGATTGGAGCAAAACCGACTGACTTAGCAGGTCATATGTGGCTAAAATAATAAGCGCTCCTGAGGGAAATCCCCCTCCCGCTTCCCACCTCCCCCCATGTGACATCATCAGACAGATTTAGGTCTTGGGTTTTGGGACGTCTGACCTAACACCTTGCCAACGCTACGCAAAAACGTGTCCACGAGCGTGTCCTCATTTTAAACCGTGGACATCAAGAGCGAGCTGTTGCTTGGACCCCGACAATCGTTGCTATGTTATTTTTATTTGTTCCTGTCATCTGTCTACCTTTTCTCTCACTCTTGCTGTTTTTTGACTTTCTCTTTCTCCTCATCTTTCTTTCTATCCATCTCTCAATCAATCTTCTTCTCTGAATTGCTCAATTCTCCCCTGAATTACTTTATTCATCTGCACTCTTGACAATTTCTTTTCACTCCTCTCTCATTCTTTCTTTTTTACTAAAGAATATAAAACATTTTTTCTTTTTCTTTCTTTCTTTTTTTCTTTCTTTCTTTCTATAGAATATAAAACATTTTCTCTCTTTCTCTTTCTCTCTCTCGCTCTTATTCTTACCCTGCTGTCTTCATCTGGCACCACAGCAGTAAGGCGTCTTTGGCGGATTTCTTCTCCTTGTTGTCCTCTGTCTCCACGCTGATGTCCTGAATCTGCACACACACACACACACACACACACACATTAGTTTATACATAATAAAACAAAAGATCTACATCTTGACCCTGACCTGAGTTGCACTTTTTGAACCTCATATACCATGTTGATTTCTTATTAGCTGAAATAATAACCTCCACTCTTCTGGGAAGATGTTCTGTGGAAACGTAAAGCAGATCTTCATGGAGCTGGCTTTGGGCACAGGGCACAGTTAAAGTGAAGGGAAAACTAAAGGCATCTAAAGACGTCCAATACAATTGTGAACGGCTCAGGAACAGTCAGATGTCCCACAGAACCCTTTTGTCCATATAGTTAATAATTACATAAAGCTGACAGAGCATCAACTCAGCACACATACAAACTCCCTTTAGAAAGGAACCTGCTCTCAAATTAGCTCGCGAAAAAAAAAGTTGAAATAACCCTGCTGTTCGTACGGAGAGAGATTTGGACAGCTAGGTCATGAACATCGAGGCTGCGATATTTCAGAGCTGTCAGATCTAGAGCGAACGCCCAGAGACTTATCGGCGGGGGATCGGGTGCTAAATTGGAAACATGACCGCGATACTTTTTCTCACACACAAAATGTAGTACAAATCTACTATCAAGTCACACTCATTTGACCATCAACGACCCGAAATGACGTCCTTTCGACAATGAGAAACAATCGGTGAACTGGGCTGCGCTAATCAGAACCATCAGAATCCTGGTGCGATCGGGACCGTTTACATTTACGCCAGATGCCCTTGTATTAATTTTATTCAGACCACTCATCCCTGATGGGGTTAAGCACCTTGCTCAGGGGCCCAGGAGAGGAGTGGATGCTTGATGTGACCGAGATTTGAAGTCACAACCTTCAAATTCGATATCCAATGTCGTAACCGCTAAGCTACCACCTCCCCAACCGTCATCATCACAGCAAAGCTTCAGTACTGAGCCTCGGTTACAGCTGATTGGACTGAACCACAGCTGAGAGGTCAGAAGTAAGCGTTCTGGGCTGGAGTTTAATCACAGGAATGGGATCAAAGCGCAACCCCGCGTGAACCTGTCGTCTAGAGAGAGTCCTCGCTTTAACCAAGAACATCATTTCATAATCAATGGCTGAGGGGTGTGTGTTTGTGTGTGTGTGTGTGTGTTTCAGGTTAATTATTTACTCCTGTGTGTCTGTAATCTTTTTAAGGTAGAGTTATATTTTTAGGTTATAGTTTATATAAATACATAAAATACTCCAACATACTGTACTGAACCTAACCAGAAAAAAATAAGAAAAGCAGAAGTGAATTTCCGGTTCAGTTAAAAAAAAATATATATATTCATTAAAAAAAGAAAAACATGTAACACGCTGAGCTTGGAGGGGAAAACCCACGCTGCTGAACCATGAACAGAGAATTCAAAATACTAAAAATGAAACTGAAAGTAATTATAGCCACACAGTCTCACAAGTATTGGGACACCTGACTGTTCCAGTCATATGTGGTTCGTCCCCACAACGTCAGAGACACACAATTTTACACAGTCTTTAGATTCAGTAGTGTAGAATTTTCCCTTCACTTGAACTAGGAGACCTAAACCTGTACCAGCAAGACATCTGTATAAAAAAACCCAAGCTCCATGAAGATCTGCTTTCCATGGGCTGAAAGTGTGTGGAAGATCTGCTAGAGCTTCAAAGACACTGAACACTGGCCTCACATCACCTACATCACCACCTGAATGAACACCCTTGTGGTTGAATCAATCTCAAAGATCTCCACAAAATCTAATGAGACATCCTCCCAGAAGAGTGGAGTTTATTACACAGCAACTTGGGACTCCATGGGGAATGTGATGTTTTATGCAATTTTATGAATCAAGAAGTCCCACATGTTTCCAACCAACATAAATCTGCCATCTTGTCCTATGTGGTAAGCCCCGCCCTCTCTGTACCTGGAAGCGCAGGATGATGGTCCAGATGAGGCCAAGTGTGAGGCGGTGGTTGCCATCAACAATGTCGTGAGAGCCCATGTTCTCCAGATGGACCTTCTGCTCCTTGAGGAACTGCAGAGCTTTATCCACATTCTCCAGACAGTGGATTCTCATCCGACCTTTAGTGGGCTTGGGCTGGAAAGAGCACAAGGAGAAAAAGAGAGAGATTAAGGAGCGTGAGAGATAACAGCAGGGTGAGATCACTATGGGTAAAGGCTGAGATGGAGTGAGTGAAAGAAAGAATGAGTGCAGAGGTACCAACCAGTTGTTCGGAGGAGAGCACCTCCAGCAGGCGGATGAGCATTCGTCCATCGCGCAGATCTGTGTACAGGTCGCTAATCCGGCACGTCACACGACCCAGGTGAGAGTTCACCCATTTGGTGAAGGTCTTCTTCTGTACAGCTTCTCGCTCATCTACGTGATAAACACAAACACACAAAAATGGTGACGAAGAAGGTACATACTAACTATTCCTTCTTTCTTATTCTCGGGTTGCCAATACTTTTGTCCTAACTGACCAGCTTATACACACACACACACACACACACACACACACACACACACACACTGCATCATCTCCACTTAGAGTTACAATAAATATTGCATAATAAGTTTTCCTTTTTGACCCTTATTATGGAGATAGAAACACATTGTGAGTGTTAGCATGGTGGCTACGTTATGGGAACGTCGTGTGCTTGTTTGAACATATGAGAGGAAGCAATGAGGCTCAAAGTCATGTGATCTGGATGTCCTTTAAAGATTAACACACTCGCATACATACTCTCATCTAGTGTATGCTGACGGGTACACCTAGTTGGACACACACACACACACACACACACACACACACACACACACTCAAAGTCTACTGAGTGAATTCAAAAAAGGAAATGTTTAAATAGTGGGTGTGTATTCTTGTATATGTGTGGGTGTGTGTGTATCAAGTGAAGTGGTATTAACAAGTTATTACAACATGTGGCATAAATATTATAGTGATCTGATACAATCTCTCTCACACACACCAGCAGGAACTTTACAAGGGCCTATTGATTTACACAAAATGCAGACTTGTGTGTGCACTTAACGTCTCCTCAATCTGTCTTTTAAGGATTTATGTCACTACAAACACACACACACACACACACACACACACACACACACACACACACACACACACACACACACACACACACAGGTTTTATGAGGACCTCCCCCTGACAAAGTGATTATTATTGTAGATAATTATTGTGAGGCTATATTTCAGATAAAAGCTGTGAAATGAGGACCCGGTGATTGCAAGGACGTTTGGTACATTGTTGATGATTGTCCCATTCTCAGGAACTGTCTATGCTAAAAATGCTTCATTTGATTGTTTAAAATATTGTTTTACATTTCCAGCACGGGCAGATAATCACGCACACCTAAAATGCTCGATGTACGAAAATGCAGTGTGGACTTAATTGCAAGCCCGAATGTTACAACTAGTACAGTCAAACGGGTCTGAAATTTATATTACACTCGTCAATTGCATAACATTTTCCACCTCCAACGTCCCCAAAAGTCCACCCCCCCAGCTATTTAATATTTAAAGAAATTTGAAATCTGTAGCCCCTACTAATGATATTGCACCTCCCCAGGACATCGGGTGACGCCCCTGACCTTTCCCTCTTCCCTTTTCAATATCTCCATCTTCCTTGCGGCATTTCTACCTTCTTTTCTTTCTTTTTATGCTTTGTTTGCTCGCTTTCTCGTGTTTCCATCTCCGAGCCGGGAAACGCTATCTCGCTTTACGTAGCATGGGAAAAAAATAACAAAAAAATAATAAAAACCACACACACACCCACATAAACACAGTGAGAGATAGCAGACTGAGAGTGATTGAGCAGCTGGCCGAAGATAATCTATGATTCGATGAAAGGATACGGAGGCGCCGTGAGCTGGAGCCTGACCTTTTACCTTTTACCTTTTACACATTGAACATTGTGTACGCTTAGGGAAATTAATAGGGCTTAGCACTCAGTTCGTATTCTGTCGTCATGACTGCCGTGTTTCTGATCTGCCTGAAAAGATTCTCTAGGTGTGGTTCTTCTAAGTGTGTTTTTTTTTTCTTTCTTTTACACCTGTATTCGTTTCAAGTTCGTCAAAAAGTTCCTAAAGGATTGTTGGAAATCCCAGCTCTTGTAGCTTCTAG
>MU526172.1:1892415-1947415 GCA_024362625.1 Silurus asotus
ATATATATATATATATATATATATAAAATTCGACTTCAACAACAAAAGTAAAAAGGACAAGAAGGAGTGGAAACGTTGCCGAGTTCAACCTGGGAGACAGAGCTGTTTGGGGGTTATCTGTGAGGAAACCCCAGATAACTAGCTTTACTATCTGGCTAATCTTCTAAACGTTATAAAAAAAGAAACGATAGAATGTTTACATAACAGTTGTTTGATGTTAAACATGTGATGAAATCTCAGAGGGAATGTAGTGAGCAGTGGTAATAAATTTGTACTAGTAATATTGCTCGAAAAACCGTGGGTGGGGTCAATATACGGTTCTGCATTCAGCGTCATCCACATTATTGATTGACTACTTACAATTTCACACTACTTACATGAATCTGGTGTGTAAATAATGATGTAATAATGCTGGAAAATGGCGAGGTTTATATAGAAGTGCACAAGGTGGACATAGCAAAATGTGTGTGTGTTTGACAGATGCTGGTCTTTATCCTGGTTAATCTGTAATTGAAATTGTTGAATATCAAATGTCGGTGTTCACACAGCACACAACCAGACTTTCACAAAACACACACACACACACACACTCACTCACCTTGCTAGCCTAATGAGGACCTGCCTTTTCCATCATTGTTAATGCAGACAATTCATTACTTCGTCCTGATTTTCCCCCAAATCCATCCCTATATATGACTACAGTTGCTATAGTAACATCAACTTGATCAACCCGAGGTTCCATCATTGGTGGATTTTGGAAAAAGAGGGCAGGATGGATGGAGGAGGGCGGGGTGGATAGAGGAGTGCGTTTTGGATGGAGAGGGTGGGGTTGATAGAGAAAGGTGTGGGATGGATGAAAGTGGTGGGGTGGATGGAAGAGGTGGAGGATGGATAAAGGAGGTAGGGATAGATGGAGGAAGTGGGGGATGGATGGATGAATGAAGTGGGATGGATAGATGACGGTGGGGAGAGGAAGGATGCAGGTGGAAAGTGTATGTGTGTGTGTGTGTGAGTGGATGGATGGAGGTGGGGAGTGGACGGATGGAGGTAAGGAGGGGACGGATGGAGGTGGGGAGTGAATGAAGGAGCACTAGAACTTCGCACATAAAAGAAAAAAGTGTAAACGTAGAATAAATTTAGAGTCTGCATGGTCCTAATGCCCCCCTCTAGTTTGGTAGAAGACCTGTGAAAAATGGGTCTGTACAACTGCACTGTAAACACACACTCCACCCACTAACACATAAGGCAGATGTTACTTGTGTGTGTGTGTGTGTGTGTGTGTGTGTGTGTGTGTGTCTTACTGCAGGCCCTGACATGACACGTTACCACAAAGAATCAAGAAAGACTAAAGATGCTGATTATGCCTTACTAATCACACACACACACACACACACACACACACACACACACACCTCTTTGTTGGAGTCAGTGGTTAAAAGATAAGCAGAAAGATTACTGTATTGAGTGTGTATCGACTCCTTGCTGTCAGAGATCACGTCATCTCCTGTGCATTTAAGCTCCTCTGTGTGTGTGTGTGTGTGTGCGCGCATTCTTCTGCAAGATGGTCATGTTGGGACAGGGAAGCTTCCCTGAGGTTGTGTGTGTGTGTGTGTGTATATATACATGTGCGTGAGCAAAAGGAAGGTCATGTAGGTGGCTGCAAATGCGTGGTTGCATAGTGTAATAACGAAATTGGTGACATAGACCAGGATCTCCTACAACACACACACACACGCACACACACACACAAGCGCGCGCGCACACACACACACTCAGGTTCTGAGGAAATGTAGTAAGCAGTCAAGCAACCAAGTTAAACAGTGTGTGCATCCGTGTGTGTGTGTGTGTGTGTGTGTGTGTGTGTGTGTGCGGGCGCCTGTACAATAATCCAGGCCCAGCATGAAAATAGGATTAAATGCCGTAATCCTGCTTTTTATACTGCAGGCTTTTATCACTAGAACTCCGGTGGCCAGTTAAGGGTGTGTGTGTGTGTGTGTATGTGTGTGTGTGTGTGTGTGTGTGTGTGAGAGAGCATATGCATGTCTCTGCTATAATCCCTACAAGCATGTAAAAGACAGTAATCCCAGCTTTTTGTTGGTACACAGATGAGCAGACATGTTTGTGTGTGTGTGTGTTTGCATTTGCACGAGTGTGTGTCTTACTGGTCTTATGACAGTGACCTAAGATGTTCCGAGACTTGTTATTAGTGTGTTGTGGCTTCTTTTGATGTCTCACACGCACGCATGCACACGCACACACACACACATGCACGCACACACAAGCGCAAACCTGAAATGTAAAAACATATTTCCTACAAATGGAAGCATCACAATTTATTAAGCACATTTCTAGATATCTATCTAGACACAATTATGGTCAGGCCTGTTTCTCTAGAAACAACTTCTCGACTTTGTCTTTGTCTTCTAATTTAACTCCTTGCTTTTCTGGTCTCCTCCCTGTTTGTCTCCCCTGTCGGTGTTTGAGTGTGTGTGTGTGTGTGTGTGTGTGTGTGTGTGTGTGTGTGCGCGCCTGGGGCCATGTTAGCCTCAGTACCTGCTTGCCTGAAGTCATCAATCACTGGCGCCTGGGTTGCTTTTCACAGCCAGGTGTCATCTAGACACAATTATGGTCAGGCCTGTTTCTCTAGAAACAACTTCTCGACTTTGTCCTTGCTTTTCTGGTCTCCTCCCTGTTTGTCACCCCTGTCGGTGTTTGAGTGTGTGTGTGTGTGTGCGCCTGGGGCCATGTTAGCCTCAGTACCTGCTTGCCTGAAGTCATCAATCACTGGCGCCTGGGTTGCTTTTCACAGCCAGGTGTCATTAACCGACTCCCTCCTGCCTACCCATGGGCACGATTCAGCCACAGCATAAAGACTTTTCTTGAGTCCACCTCCAGATCAAAATCCCCCAACAAACTTGTAACTTATAAAACTCTACTATTCTTTTTTCTGAGTCAAATCTTCCCTATTCAAAAGATGCATGACTTCATCACACAGAAGAATGTAGTGAGGTGGGAGCAGATGTTTGTCATTTAAAGATGATGATAATGAAGACCATGTGTAAGGAATGTATACGTATTTAAACACGACATACCACAGAGTAACTTCATCTGAAAGAAATTTCAACAAACTTAAATTTGAGGTTGAAAAACCTTTCTGAATAGATTATGTTTGAAATATTATATATATTTTTTTTTTTAAATTAAGTTTCCCAAAGTTACAATGGTTTGACTTACGGTTTCTCAATCCTACCATGACGACAGCGATACAACAAAATAAAAAAACAGGGTAGGGAAGTGTAAAATTGTTTTTTTGCTAAATAATAATTCTATAGTTAAATTATTAAAAACGTACAGTATACTAACCCATACTGACCACCAGTCTTTAAGAGCTAGGCCATGTCTCGACTTTTAAATATATTTTCCATATTTTATATATATATATTGCTTTCACTTGATTGATTCTATTTAATTTTTTATAAAATATTATAAAATTTGTTTAACCAAACAGCCATTTCATTTAACATTGTTTTAAAAAGTAAACTTTTCAAATGTTGGGGATCACAATTATTAATAATATTAAACTGTCTTAATAAAAAAAAATACAAGCAATTTCATGTTTTGCATTAAACCTCCCAACCCCCACCCCTAATGAAATTTACCGAACTGTGACTTAAAAACAGAAGTACGTACTGAACCGTGCCGTTTAACCGTGTTTTTGACCATCCCTTAACCCTACGATGTATAATTGAGATGGTCTGGATAAAGGTGTCCAACAAAATGGTGTAAATGTAAATGGGGCTGACTTTGGGTCTCCTAGTTCATATGAAGGGAAAATTTCATGCTACAAAAGACATCGTTCACAATTGTGTTCCTCCAACACAGTCGTACAAATAGAACCTAATACTTATTGCCATACAAAAAAACTTTAGTAATTAAAACTAAAGCTAAAATATTATAAAATCATTAAAATGTGTTTATACACCGTTATCATACAAAAGCTGAATTTCTGGGAATATTAATAATATAAATGATCCTGCAATATATGAACAAGCTAAAATAATATAAAACAAATAGCTGTGTAAAATAATAGCAAGCGAATGACTGTAATGCGGCAGAATAAAGTTAATAAACGATCAATGTTTTTTATGGATATTTATTTTGTTCAAACTGAAATAAAGTACGAGCAAACATTACAGACCTATTGATTTTTTTTTTAATCTGGATTCTTGTCGGGAAATGTGTGTGTAGAATCAGGCCTCTTCCTGGGGAACACAGCTGCTAAATGAAAGCTAATACTTTACTGTCTTATCACACACACACACACACACACACACACACACACACACACACACACACACACAATGACATTTCCCAAAAACACACTTGCTTGCCTGCGTCTTGACGTCACACTGCCTGGGACACATTTGCAAATCGCTTTGTAAAGATGCTCTGTGTGTGTGTGTGTGTGTGTGTGTCTGCCTGTATGTTAACGCTTTGTTCAAGCTTCCAAAGTGGTGCTGCAGGAATGTAGCTGATCTTTGAAGTGAAGGAACAGCCCACTTAAATACAGCCTGGGCCAGACTGGACTTGCGAAATTTTGAGCTACTGAGCTACATGTTAACTGACACACACACACACACACACACACACACACACACACACACACACACACAAACTCAGAATGCTACTGTGGAATTATTACAAGTAAATGGTCATGTAGATATATTTTATAGCTCTGAATTTATACATATATTTTGCTACAGTATACTGTTTATATCAAAAATTGTTTGAATAGTAATATTTTCTTATAATGGTAGAAAGAGGAAGTTACATCACAGCCATACTTACTTTTTTCTTGTGTTGTATGGGTGTGTGTGTTTTTGTGCAACCATGACCCCGCATGTTAAACCACAAGTGTGTTATGTTTACAACTTCACCGTTAACAGAAATTAAGTATTGCAGTTACTCATGCAAAGTCATCGAGCTCTGCAGCAAGAAAAATATGGGTAAAAATGTAAATATATGAAAGAAATATATTGAATTTAAAAAAAAATTATTATTCAGGCTCAGGATTAAATTGTCTAGACAGCTAACCAACCAGTGTAAAAAGGTGAACGCTAATATGATGTCATTTCTATCTAACTAACAATGTAAGGTGGATTAGTGCAGGCTAAAATTCATTTATTAGCGTATGATCATCTTGCACATCATGACCATACCAGGTGAGGTGCGTAGTGCAAGATGATCGTTTTGGGCGATGTGTGTAGTGTAACAGAGATGGTGGGATTTGGAATGCGTAGCTTGTCGGACTCACCGTCCTTAAGCATGTTACCATTTCTAAAATGTTTCTAAAAACATTTCTCATTTTCATTGTTGAACGTGTTTTGGGTTTTATTGCAACAATGAACAACACAGGTGTCCGAGTTACCAATTTTAAAGTGAAATTTCTACTACTAATTTTCAGGTGAAAGATTGAAAATATCTGACATTTTGGCATAGTTGTCATAGAAACAACAGACATACTGGATCTGTCTAATAGTACAGGTAAGCACAAATCAAATTAAAATCATCATGGTTCATAATTTCTATTGGATGATGTTTTACATTAGAATGAAGTTCATTCCAAGGGGTGAAATCAGATTATAAACAAATAAAACTAAAGGGGAACTTTTTTGCTCAGGTGTCCAAGCTGAGAGAAACCCTGGTTTAGCCATGTACCCCGAGATGGTACACTATTTGTGTGTAGTAATCAAAGATACATGTTTAAAAAAAACTTGCGCACACACAAACGCACAGTGTCATGTTCACACTGACAGAGTCAAATGTACAAGTGTCTGGGTGTACTACTGAATAAGGCAAAAGAACAAAATACTTACAAGATCACATCTACAGGACAGATGCAGGTTCTGGCTGGGGCAAAGTCAAAAGCACAAATAACTGCAGGCACTGCTGCACTGGCTCTACTAACAAGGACGTGACGAACCCATTGTGCATCAAGCATTTGTGGAGGCTTTGAGTTACATGGGTCATGTTTAATGTTGAGTCTAAACAAGCATCCATGTAGATAACAGTGCACCATTAATCTAGATGTTTCTCTGTACTGGCAGCCAGGTCATGGAATGCAATTTCTTCTGGTTGTCTTCAAGCCATTTTTGCCATTTGGCAGATGCCCCTATTAACAGCAACTTAAATTTTTTGGGCAGTTGGGCGATAAAGGACTTGCTCTAGGAGCCTGAAGACTGACTTTTTTCAACAAGGGAAAAAACTAATTTCTTGAAAGAAATATCTGCCCAACTCATCAAAAGCAACCGCTGTCTATGGCTAAAGCACAATGAGCAAAACTGGCAATGCTCTGGACAACTGTTGATGTAGAGCGAAATATAGATTTTAAATTGCTCATTCTAAGGCTCCTGGCATAGGTACCTTCAGGCGATACATGAAGAAAAAAACTTTTTGGCATAAAAAAATTTCTGCATATCAAATTTTGCATTTACTACATGAACATAACCATTTACATTTATTTTTTTTTGGCAAAAAAACATTAACATTGATCGCATTTGGAAAACACCTTTTGTCCAAAGTTAGTTGGTTAAGAGCCTTGCTTAAGAGACCATTAGTAGCAGCATGGCAGTGTTGGGATTTGAACCTTTCTATAAGATTTCCAATATCTTAAACAGTGCACTACCAGTGTTATTTATTTAAGGGGTTTTGCTGTAGTTTTTTATACTGCACTTTCCTAGGGACAGATCTGTTACCTGCACTCCTGGCTAGTCAGCTGCTCAAAGTACACACATTTTTGCCCTTGAGAATGTTTTGGACTGTGACAGCAGGGTACGACCTGTTCCCTACTAACACGTCGGCGAAACTGGCTATGTAAGCCACCAGATTGCAAAGCATCTTTTTTTTTTTTTTTTAGCTAATACTTTTAACACTAATACTACTTTTACATTACATGCCTGGTATTACAAAATTCTGAATGTAATGACTGTTCATAGCTTTAACAAAGTTCTATAACAATCAAACCTCAATCCTTTCTGGAAATCATCATTCCACAGCATTCTAGGAAGCAGTCAGGAAAACAGGGAGGGATGCTGTTTTCATTTCAAGGGTGATTAGCATGGAGGTGGACGACCTTTTGGATCCCGAAACACACACACACACACACACACACTATGCACTCACATACACTACACACACCCTTTATCAGTTCCACTGTACAGAATGTGGGCTGAAGAATGAGCAAATATTCAAGGGAAAGTGTGCTTCAGAACTCTATTGTGTAAACAGACTGATAGAGTTATTTTGATTAAGGGATGTCACTGAAAAAAATAGGGTCAAGCATTTTTCAAGTTTTGAATGAATGAATAATTTGTTCTCGAGCGGGGAAATTTCGATATTGGATAGGCTCAATCTCTTGTATATAATTGAATTAAGTGTAAACAAAAATATATTTAGAGTATTTCACTTATTTATTTATCGAACTAAAATTTGCTAATACATCATTGTTACATTCCCATTTGTTGCAATTGGTGTTTCTAAAAAAATGACAAAAACAAGACCCAGTTGTAGATTTGTTTCTGTTTACTTTCCCCCGTTTATAATACAAATAACAAGAATCTTAAAAAGAACTATATATGGTAAGAAAGGAAAAAGAAAGGAAACCATCAGCAACTAGGATCAATGGAATGCAAACAGTGTATGCTTGTACAGTAGGAAAAGCTCAAAGTTTGCTCTTTTCTGTCATTGCAGGACAGCTTATAGTACATACAGTAAACGTGCCCACATGCAAAGGTTCAGAAATCTTTATAAAAATTTTTTTTAACTTTGCCATTTCTAGGATTTGCTAGAAAAAATGAGCCTTTGTTGGACAAACAGTGTACTTCTAGTAAATAACTGTCTACCTGATTGGGTTGTGGTCAACCTAACAAGAATAAGTTTCCTCTGTCACAGAAGCTGCTGTACTTGCAGATTTGTGTTGACTGAAAACAGTCATCATCATTACATAAAAAGATAAAAGCCTGAATCAATTCTAATGTTAATGAGTAATCGGTATTGTCTTTCATGTATCAAATTCACACACAAAAACTTGTAATACAAAAAATCTGCACTACAACTTGCATGTACACAATGTTTAACATAAAATATAAATCCTAAACAATGTATATACAACAAATTTAAATTAAATTGGAAACAACCTAAAAACTTTCTAGCTGCATATAATTTGCTACCTTGCCTGCAGTTCTTTTTTTTACTACTTAATGTTTAAGGTTATGCTGCGACACCTGGTTGTGGAATTTTGGTGTTTTGTTTTTTTTTGACATTCAAGTGACACCAAGAATTTATTGCCACTCATTAGGTGAATACTCACAGGGATCATTTTCGAGTTTTATAGGTACACAGCCATTAATCTTGAAAAATATTTCCTTGCTTAAGTTGTTGGATAATATTTACTATAATATAGCTGGCAAAAAAAATGTAAAAAAAATTAAAAACACCTTAGAACAGGTACATCTTCAGGTTCAGGCTACCACATTAGAAATATTCAGGTCTGATATTGCAACATTAGGTCCAGACCTGTACACATCAGATGTGATTATTCTCTTACTACTTTAGTGTCTAATATACTGTTAATCAGGGAAGTTAGACATAAAAAGGTGTGGACTCTGTGCCTGCCTGTTTTAGAGTAGGTGTGGCACATCACACTGAAACAGCAGTACACTACCTTATATAAAAATTCATCTTTTTTTGCTAATGCTACATCATATGAAAAACTAGCTACTTCACCTTTTTTTCATCTTAACTCTTATGCAAACTTACTACTTTCGCACTGCTTTTTAATTCTCACTTACAAAATTTTAACTCAACTTTTGTAACATTTTTGATTATATAATAATTTTTATTATAGAGAAAAACCTGAATTCAAACTTGTTTTTCCTTAGACTATTTTGACACTTATGCCACAGCGTTTCACAAAATTCATCCCGCTGGCAACTGGTTTGTAAAGTCAGCGTTTTTGAGCTTCGTCTTTGGGCTAATGAGCCTCGCTGATAAATAGTTCATTGGTTTAACTGGCAGCAAACTTTTATGATGAAGTAAGACCTGGAGGCAAGAAACTCCATATTAGTTTGAGGAAGAAGGTGTGAGAAATCACTGATGGTGAAAAGAAGAAGAAAATGAGATTGAGAAGCTGACTTCCCTTGTAGATTTTGTGGCAACACACACCCTGTCTATTCATTATTACACACACACAGTCTGGGAATGAAAGTCACCTGGTTTACCAACAAGGAGTCAAAGAGTAAGCCTACAGGCTACCTGACTGGAATTACCAGTGTGTGCACATGTGTGTACAAGTGTGTACGGTTTTATGAATGTAAGTACATACATGTATGTGTGTACATGTGTTTAAGTGTGCAAAACTACTGCACTTAAACCCTAGATTCTTCATTATACACCTATACTGGTTAAGGTTATCACTAATACACACTGTAGGTACACTGTATGCACATAAGATCGTCGACACCTGACCATAACATTGGTGTATGCTTTTGTTTTAGACATCCACGTCCCACATTTGTTAAATAATAATAACTGCCACTTTTCTGGGAAGATTTTTCAGTATGTTTTTGTGGAAATTTGTGTCAGATTTATTTAGCCACAAAGCCATTAGCAAAGTCAGGTATTGATGTACAGTAAGAAGGCCTGGTGTGCATGGAATTAATTTGCAATGGCAACTACTGTGTCAAAGACAGGTCCTCACAAAGACAGACATTTAATAATAATAAAAAAAAAAAAACCCACAACTAAATGTCCTCACAAGGACAGGGCACTGTTAAATGTCCTCATAACAACCTTTTCCCAAACCATTAAGAAAACACAAGGTTAATTTTTAACTATGGAATGAATTCAATTTTGGCATCTATTGTGTCAATGGATGGTCCTCAAAAAGACAGATATATGTGTGCATGTGTGTAGGTCATTGCCACTCTCTTCCTGCAGACGGAACGATGAAAAATGTACTACGTGAGGCTTTATCCAACCCTTAGCACACAAACAAGATAATCACACTTTTCATGACCCTTAACACACAAACGCACACAAAATTTAAACATTAAGTGTGTCATGCTGGTATATTTCACCCATTCAAAATATCTTTCCCCACATCAATGTTACTTTTCTTACTACCGTTACTTTTTTGTTCTGTTTTGTGAGAACAGGATTATAATGAGGACATGTAAAAGACTCGTGGAAACATTTGGTTGTTGTTTTTCTATTAGTTTTTTATAGTATAAAGCAAATACCATCAAACTGACCACAAACACTACTATAATTAGAAGGGCCTGGTTTTTGGACTTTTTTGTCTTTTCAGAAAAAGTCCCCACAACCCCGCATGTATTCACTCCTATCCGTGTTTTGTATGGTTTTACAGACTCTCTCGCCTGAAAGCGTGGTTGTGTTGAGGGAGATTTTGTTACCACATCACTGAAGTGAATGTAAGACCTCACAGGTTTGTAATTCAACGCTGCATGTGTGGGAGACTGGAGTGTGCAAATGATTCCACAGGTTTTGCTGTAATTGCGAGGACCTCGCAAGTCCTTCCAGCAGAAATGTCCAATTTAATTTTGATTTTGGATATCCCTCCACAAATACTTTTTCTTGGACATTGACATACTTAAGTTTCTTGTAAATGAATTATTACGGACCTCATTGTGGGACCTTAAAACTTTTTCTAACCCTAGCTGTCTTCTAACCTGTGGAACTTGTGTTGTGTGATTGTGTACTTATGATAACATTCTCCGTTTGCTGTGAGGTATAGCAAGACGAAATGAGTGTGTAAACCCTCATAACATGGCACACAACAAACACACATCGATATCATTAAAACAGTAAAGAATGCAAAACATTCAGAGTGTGAGTGACAGCCATTTTCACGTGCTCTTCTGAACACAAACCGCCAGGCAGTGTGCGTGGGTGTGTGTATGCACGCACTGAAGCATTCAAATAACATTTTTTACTACCTGTGCATACACACCCTTTACTATCTAATCTCAGTAATGAAAAGGAAGCACATTTTTAAGTAAAAGTTTATTTATTTCATTATTTATTTATTTAATAAGCCACTTTACTTTTAGCTTTTTGGCAAAATTCCCTATATTCCCTATAACCTGTCACACATTTCTACAAGTACGGTACTGGTCCTCAGTAAGCTATAAAAACGTAAAAACAAACCCACACACATTGCATCTTTTTTGCTTACTGTTTCTTTTTTTTTTTTTGATGGCTAGATCTGGGGTAACAGGGCCTGCGGTAAAATCTAAAATATCTGAAACGAGGCCACATTCAACACACACACACACACAGACACACACACACACACACACACACACACACACACGCACTGGGTGTGCGCTCTGGAACACACAGTAACTGCTGCCGTTCTCTCAAGGGGCGTGACCTTGTGTAGGTCAGCTTTACTTTCTCAATCTTAACACACCTCAGCATGAGGCAACACACACACACACACACACACACACACACACACACACACACAGATTATGTGTTGCATCATGGTCAGTCAGAAGTGTTTAGAGGAAATGGGTTATGGGTTCGAGAGGTCAAACAGCTGAACCTTTGGCCAGTGCAAGTCATTTGACTGAAGGATAGTGAAAAGAACATAAGATAAGGTGGATGTTTCTAGGAGTCTGTCAAGTAGCAACTTCTTTAAGTCATGTACAAATTTCATTGGATTTGTACATACCTGATAAGCTCCAGAGTCTTCGATAATAACTTTTCTTATAATACAAGTTTAGAAAAAAAATTAAATAAAACAAAATTAGTAGTGTGTTAGATGAGTATTTGGGCCAAGGATTATTAGTTCTTTAAATGTAGATTTACAATTTTGGCAACTTCTAGTTTCTGGAAAGTTTTTAGTATTTAATAAAAGTTTTTCTTGAAATCTGTCGGTTGCTAGTTTCTTGTAATTTAGTCAAAAGCTAGAATTTTTATATTTAATCAATCAATGGCTAGTTTCTTGAAATTTAGTCAAATGCAAGCTTCCTAAAATTACCATAACTGCCAGTGTCTTCAAATCTATCAAACACTTGTTTCTTGAAATTCATCAACTGCTAGTTTCCTTGTTAGGTGCTAGTTTCTGTTGTCAAAGTTTCTTTGACAAGAGCTACTTTCTCATTTACTGAGTCCTTGATTAAATGAATGCTAGTTTGTAAGACTTCAGAGCATTACTTTGCTTCATTTTTTTTTGAATCTTCTTTGCTGATAGATTTGTCTGTGATGCTTTCAGCTGTTGTGCTGGTTTCCTAGACTATGATAAAATCAGCTTGGATAAATGTGTTCTGATTGGAGCATGATTCTTGAAATTCTTCAGGGTCAAAGTTGCTCGTTCGAGATGGCAGAAAAGTAGAATGTGAAACTCTTGCAACCACATTACCTTGCAGCTGTTTAAAACGGCCCTCCAGGATGTTCGAGTACTGCACCTGGTTAACGAAGGCGGCGGGAGAGAGACAAGACTCCCTCTCCAAGCGCCCGTAATCCATCTCTCTATCTCTTTTTTTTTCCTTCCTTCCTTTCACACTAACGCACTGACTCGCTCCTGATACGAAAAACCAGCTCCGGTAAAAGACAGCGAGGGTTCAGGGCATGCTAGGACTCGGCCGGCCAGCTGCCGAATGAAGCTGAAGAGAAGCGAAGCCCAGCCAGGTGGAGAACTTCAAGACACTTCAGGACAGAGTTCCACGTCGATCAAAGTTTCCACGAGTCCCAGGTTTAGAGCAGGTTTAGTCACGAATCGTCCACAGTTTGCATGCCTTTCATCCGAGTGCACTAAGGTGCGCCATGCCGTCTCTCCGAAAAAACTCTTCTCCAATTTCCTTTCTTCGCACAGAGGAAGAGAAAAAAAGAGGACGAAGAAAGAACAGACTGTTCCTCTCTTCTTTCGACTCTTTTGCTCTTTCGTCCTCCTGTACAGACCTGTTCACGCTTCCTTCTCCTCTCCTGAGCAAAGTGCACTGCTTCTGCCTTTCGCTCTCGATCTTCAGCCTTCCCTCCAAAAAACGTGTATGCGTGCGCACGCGTGCACGTGTGTGTATGTGTGTGTGTGTGTACCCTCACACCTTGTTTGTGCTGGTCATGGTGGGCTGCCTATGTAAACAAAGCATTCTCTCGCTCTTTCTGAGAAAACTGTGCGTGTGTGTGTCTCTCTCTCTCTCTCTCTCTCTCTCTCTCTCTCTCTCCAAGCCCTGAATTTGCATAAGGTGTGTGGGGGTGGAGTAATAAAGACAGAGAGAGAGAGAGAGGGAGAGAGAGGAAGAGAAAGAGAGAGAAAGAAGGGAGGGGGAGGGTGTGGACATGTGGGTTAAACCATCTGCAAAGGTGTAGGAGGGGATCAGAAGCCGGATTAGTCCACGTTAATGGCCCAGAAAGATAGAGATCTGAAAGAGAGAGAGAAAAAAAAGAGAGAGAGAAAGAAAGAGGGAACTTTTTTTTTTTTCCCCTCCGATTTTGGTGTGTGGAACAGAAATAAGTCGTTAAGACAGGAAGGAAGTAGTTGAGAAAGACGCATCAGCCAAGAGATGAAAAACTCTTCCTGCATGTGTGTGTGTGTGTGTGTGTGTGTGTGTGTGTGTGTGTGTGTTTTACCCATCACTGTAGGAAATAGTACCCGAAGACAAGCATGTCAATAGATAAAAGCTCGGCAATATAAAGATGGAGAGATGCATTGAGTAAGACAGATGGGTACATGGATGAAAGATAGAGAGACTGAGACAGAGAGAAAAAGAGAGAAAGAGAGAGAGACAAAGACAGGCAAACAAAAAGATGGAGACATACAAAGAGAGATACAGAGAGAGAGAAAGAAACAGCGAACAGAGAGAGAGAGAGAGAGATAAAGTGAGATTAACAAATAAAGATAAAAGGTCTCACACACACACACACACACACACCTTATTGTTCTATTTCTGTGTTTTATTAAAGGAAGTGACTTCATGAAAAGCAGAGACCACTGCAACACAACTCCTTTAACACTAAGACATGCGCGCGCGCGTGTGTGTGTGTGTGTGTGTGTGTATTTGACTTTGCATGGATGTGAGACAAAACATCCCACTGTGCTCAACACCTGAACACACACACACTTCATACTATATCCTCCATCTCTCTCTCACACACACCTTAGTGTTATATTTTTTGTGTTAATTGTGTGTGTGTGTGTGTGTGTGTGTGTGTGTGTGTGTGTGTGTGTGTGTGTGTGTGTGTGTGCGCATGTATAACCTGGGGAGCCTGTGTGTGTTTGACTGTGCCTGGGTATGAGAAATAAAACATTATATTGGACTTATGACTCTGACACACACACACACACACACACACACACACACACACACACACACACACACACACACACACACACTGCATCAAGTTTCCAAAATATACATGGATAAACAGCATAGCCCACAGTGACCCTGACCCACACACTCCCTTGTCTCTTACACACACACACACACACACACACACACACACACACGACTCAGATCAGATCTCCGGCTCCCACCTGCGCTTGGAGCTGCTTGGATTTGAGCGGTCGAAGCTTCAAAATGTAGAAACTCCAATCTGAGGTTGCATTTTTATAGGGTCGGAAGTCGGAATTCCGGGTTCGAGTTGCACACACAGTCAATTGTAACAAACGACACGATTTTGGGTTTCTGCAGGTTTCACCAAGTCAAATTTTAGACTTTTAAATTTAAAACCTTTTTAAGACCATGAGGAATAAAAGACCTCTATCTCAACATCACATCAACAACACACACACATGTAGTTAGCAACCGGCCCTAAATTATTTTTTCTTCCAGCCAAGTAGCATAAATTTTTACTTCCACACAGCGGAAAAACCCGCGCCCATTTACAGAAAGCTGATTGGCTGTTGCGTGTTTTTAAGACTCCGTGGAAACCCTGCTTGACTTGTGGTAATGTGAGGACAGTGAGGACAGGGGGGACAGCTGCATCCTGTTTTGGACAAAACGTTCTTCTTCTTCTTCTTTTGGCTTCTCCCATTAGGGGGCGCCACATTGGATCATCCGTCTCTTTCACACCAACTACCTGCATGTTCTTCTTCTTTTTCTCCTTCCTGGTGGCTCCATCCTCAGCATTCTCCTACTGATATACCCCATGTCCCTCATCTGCACATGTCCAAACCATCTCAATCTCACCTCCAATGAAGAAATGAAGAATAATAGTGGAAAAGATGAATTGAATAATACTCGTGATTTCGGCGCGATTTATCGACAAAAACGTGCAGCATTGTGTGAACCGAAAACAAAAAAGGGTGTGTGTGTGTTTAGGGGGTAGAGAGCGAGATGAGGTAGAAGAGAAAGAAAGAAAAGGCGGGAAGAGAAAAAAGGAAAGAAAGGAAGGAAAAAAAAGAGAGAAAGAAAGTTTGAACTGAAGTGTGTGAGAAAACCCTGAAGGGAATTTCTACAACAGACAGTGGTGCTGAAAAATGTGTGTATCATGTCCACGCTTGTCAGGACAGGATCAGAAATCTTTCTCACACACACACACACACACACACACACACACACACACACACACCCCTTGTTGTCGGTCCCTTGGTTTGTCTGATTGTGCAAGTTCATAGTGTAACATTAGTGGCGAGTGATGTGCATGATCACAATATTATCTAAACGTGTGCGTGTGTGTGTGTGTGTGTGTGTGTGTGTGTGTGTGTGTGTGTGTGTGTGTGTGTGTGTGTGAGAAAGGTCCCTTGGTTTGTCTGATTGTGCAAGTTCATAGTGTAACATTAGTGGCGAGTGATGTGCATGATCACAATATTATCTAAACGTGTGTGTGTGTGTGTGTGTGTATGTGTGTGTGTGTGTGTGTGTGTGTGTGTGTGTGTGTGAGAAAGTCTACACTGTTGCCCAACCCATTGCTTCCCTCTGCTGGACACAAACACACATTGCAGCATGTAGAGACAGACCTGTAACACACGTTTCCCTGTGGTTACCTGCGAGGGCTTTGATGCGCGAGCGCTCGAACAGTCGCGCTGAGCTGTTCTCGTTGTCCCACTCGGCCTCGGCCGCCAATTCCCAGCGGTTGTTGATGTCGTTGTACTGTTGCTGGATCTCCACGCTGTCGAAATCCGTCGGCGAAATAGCGCTCATGGTGGTCGCCCTGGCAACGAGACGCAAAGAGGCTGGGTTAATAGAAAACTATTAAAATGGGGTGGGGTTAGGAATTAGCCAGCACTATGGATTATTGCGGGTAATGACAAACAATAAAACATGGGCGGAGCTAAAAGAGAAACAATAAAGAGGGCGGAGTTATGTGTGCAAAAGAGATGGAGAGGGCGGATGGGGCGGAGTTAGGTAATAACTATGGATCGAAGGCTATAGCATTAATAATACACTAATTAAATTGGGTGTGGTTAGTTAGAAGGGATTGGGAGGGGTCAATTAAAAAAAATGAGATGGGTGGAGTTATGTAATAAGAAATAGGTATAAGATGGAGGGGGAGGGGCTAATAAAAATTTAGTTGGTAGTAATTAAGAAAAAGTGGTGAAATAAAAAAATCTGCTAATGGAGTAGGGCTAAAAAGTTGAAAAAAGGAAGAGAGTGTGGTAAAAACAAAAGAAGAAAAACAGAGGGTGGAGCTAAAGAGTAATAGGTGGAGCCAAAAGGGGCGGGGTTAATAAGAAATCAGAATTAAAACAAAAACAATCAAGAAAAAAAATAGTAGGGGTTAATTTTTTCTTCCCTTCTCTTATAAAAATTAGTGTAAAAAATACAAATAATAATAAAATAAAATGTAAATAAAAAGAGGGGTGGGAGGGAAATAGTGGGCGGTGCTTAATGAGAGATTATCCAGGTCTGAATCACCTTAACCAGTTTCCTGCTAATCTGTACAGAATTTCTTTGCCCTCCCCCCTCAGTGTCTACCCACAATCCCACACTGAGCCCATCAGGAACTCCGGGATTCCACTGGGAATAGCGGAATTCCCAGCTGAAGTGATTTGAACTCATTAATATTTTAACACACCAAACCTTAAAAGCACCCGAGGGGCACAGAAAAACACACACACACACACACACACACACACACACACACACACACACATCCAGTATTCAATAATAGGAGAAGGTTTAAAGCGTTGTCTATTGTGTGTGTGTGTGTGTGTGTGTGTTTTTCTTGTGTGTGTGTGTGTGTGTGTGTGTGTGTGTGTGTGTGTGTGTGTGTGTGTGTGTGTGCATATTAGGGCTGCAGCTATAGATTATTTTTGTAATTAAAATTTTGTAATTAAAATTGGAATTCTGAGTATAAAGGGTGGAATTGTGAGGGGTAAAAAGCGGGTGGTGCATCAGTAATACTGGTCCGTGTGGAAACACAGTGCTCCGTGGGAAGTTAAAGGGACTAAACAATGATTTAAATATTTTATATTTGAGTTGCTCAAGAAATCGTTTCAGCCCAAATATAAGAATGAAGTCAAATTATTTTAACTCTGAACACAGGCTGAAGTACGGGCAACGTCAGGGACATCGAGAGCGCCAGTCTTTCAGAGAAATTTTCTCTCTTCATATAACATGCAGATGTAACTTTGATATCCATGGAGTTGACAAAGAATTTCCTTACTGCTAAATCCTAACCTAATGCAGTATTTAAACAAATCCTCACACACACATTTTATGCACAAAAAAGTAAAGATCTCATATTGCTACTATTTAAGGTGTATTTTCTGTGGATTCCGGGGGGCGGAGCTTCACGTACATGGGCAGGGATTGGGAAAATGAAGCAAATCAATGCGGCTCTGTTCCAACTGCGGTAACACTATAAGACAAAAATACAACGGATGCACAGGAGATGACACAGATATCAGAGCCTGCTTTCAAATATATATTTATATATTTTAATCATTGCTGCCATTTTTTTTTATGGTCAGTTTGATTGACAGGACGTCTTTCAGTCATTCAGTTCGAATTGTGTTCTGGCTTTCGAATCAATCTAAATACTATTTAACACACAAGACATACACAGGGTAACTAGAGCATGGAGTGGTAAATCAACCCCCCACCCCCATCCCACACACACACACAGACACACACACACACACACACTTTAATAACCCTTTATACACCCTGTTTTAAAAGACTCCAGATCAATGATTGTTGTCTGGCCTGGATCAGCTGTGTCCATGGGCCCTCTGGAGGGAGAGAGAGAGAGTGTGTGTGTGTGTGTGTGTGTGTGTGTGTGTGTGCACGCGTGTGCATTAATTAGGTGGGCGGAAAAGAAAGAAAGTATTATTAAGTAGATATGGCGTGCGTGATGACCCTGGACTGGTAAATCCCCTCTGTGATTTAAAATTATGGTTTGTTTTGTGTGTGTGTGTGTGTGTGTGGTTTTTTTTTACTCCCCCCCCCCAATTCTATTAGCTTGTGGATTAGGGAAGAGACTGGAATAGAAAGCAGATTGTGGGCTGTTATCTCAAGATTACACACACACACACACACACACACACACACACACACACACACACACACACACACACACATACTTCTTACTCGCACGACTACACAGTCTCAGCTTCTCTTGTCATAGTGTCAGGGCCCTGGCATGCAGCCGACTGTCGTCTGTCAGCAGTCAGATGCCAGGGAGTGGGCGGAGCTTCTGTAGTGTGTTTTGATGTGTTGGATTGTTCGATCTAGATTCCAAACAGAGCATCCAAAATCTGACCAAAGCTCTTTACAACAGCAACACATTTTCTAGATCCCTAGCATAGGTTCCTGCTCCAAAGCTTCTGTAACCCTGGCAGGGCTTCTAGATCCCAAGCAATGTCTCCTGATTCCCAACAAAGCCTCTATACTTCTGGGTTCTGAACAAAGCCTCTAGATTCACCTACATTCCAAACAGTGCTATTTTAAAGGAGCTTGCATGTTCCTGGTAAAGTTCCTGGAGTCGGAGCAGACCATCTCCGTTCTCAGCTGAGTTTCTAGATTATTAGCACATGCCCTAGATTTCAGGCCGAGTTTCAAGTTTCAATTTCAAGATTTGTGGTACGGCTCAAGCTTCTGGACAGAGATACATGATTTAGAAAGAGAGCGTTTAGATTCCAGAATACACACACACTAAAACAGAACATCTCCACTTCATCTTTTGAAGTTCCTGAGTGTATCATTATTGAACTGAACAAAGCGGAAATCCAGGAGCAGCTTTATTCTTCTATCTCATGTTCATGCCCCTGATTGGTGTTAGAACATTTGCAGTGGGTGCTGCCCAACAGCAAAAGCACGCACACACACACACACGCACGCACGCACGCACACACACACACACACACACGCACACGCACAAGCACACATCAATAAGGACATGAGCCCATGCCTCAGTTAAACCACTGAGCACGACAGATCCACACTAATGAAGCTGTAGCCATGACGACCGTGATTTCTGGGTCCCTGTAGGGAAAAGAGATCTGACTGTCATCTGTGTGTGTGTGTGTGTGTGTGTGTGTATGTGTGTGTGTGAGAGAGCGAGAGAGAGAGATTGATGGCTCCCAGGAGATTGAGGTGGACTAAAATTTGGCTTTGCCCTGGACAGACACACACACACACACACACACACACACACACACACACAAACACACAGATAATGACACCAGACTGTACATGCACCATCTCCAGATGGAGCTTCCCTAACGCTAGCGCACACACACACACACCTGAGCCCATGAATCCTTGTATTCACTCTTATTGCCATTTTGTTTTATGTCTTATTGTTGTTGCATTTGTGTGTGAGTGTGAGTGTGAGTGTGTGTGTGTGTGTGTGTGTGTGATACAGCGCAAATGAGTTTATTGCTATTGTCATAAGTGCATTAGTCTGGCATCTCAGCTGGCCGGTAAAACACAAAAACACACACACACACACACACACACACACACACACACACACACACACACACACACACACACACACACAGACCTCTTGACCCTGAGCACTTCCTGTAGCAAGGCAAAGTATTTCACAACATAAACAAAGAGGCTGAAGGTCTTCATTCTCCATCATACACACACCAGGACACTGTCTCAGTCTCTCCATCAGCAGGTCAGTCGCCTGATAAAATGAACTTCGACTCTTTATTTCTGCAATATTTAGGATCATACCAGATAAAAAATAAAAAATAAATCGTCTGCACCCAGAACATCGGAAGGCGTAAGAAGTCATCTGATACAGAGTTTAAAATAATATCCTGAGTTCATGTATCGTCTCTTTTATGAAACTTGATGCTGGAAGAATGTCACTATGTATAACATTTGGGATCCGGATCCGGCCGGGGATCGATAGCGGAGATCCGGTCACATCGAGACAGACATTGAACTCCAGCATGTGTGGTTTCGCATTTGAGAAAATAAACCCTGATCACCATGAACGTCACATAACTGTCACAAACGTCACATAATGTCCACTACAACGCCACCAAGAGGGCTTGAGGGAGTCCTGTCAAAGATCAGCTGATTCTGTAAATAACTATAAAATGTCATAATTTGGTTTAGTTAAGAAAAAGTGAGAAAAATTCAAAGTAGAAAAAAAAAAGAAAAAAAGTGAGCTGTAATTTACAGGGTCCAAGCACCACTTGCAAATGGTGTCCCTAGTGGCCAAAATTCCTACAAATAATTCTGTAATATTTCCACAAAAACAAGTTATCGGAGAAAACCACACCCCTCTGGATAGCAGATATGGATTGAAAGTCAATGATTGGCTGGAAATTGATGCACAGAGTACACTACCCCATCCAGACATCCTTACAGAGGTCGAAGGTCACCGTTTATCAAATCGCTAATGACAAAACTTAAGACAAACAGCGGGGAAAATCTGAGGTAAAATAATCAGCACATCTGGGGTGCGCACTATCGACCAATCAGGAGCTCTGAAACGGTGAATTGTTTATTTATTTATTTATTTATTTTTATTATCTGACTGAAAGCAGATGTTTAAAATTTTAAATTGTTAGAATTAAAAAAAATACATTAAAAACAGTATTTTTTTTTTTTATTTATGACAAAAACATTTATTTATATAATTTAACATTTGTGTTTTTAAGACAAATATTTTTTTAAATATAATTTAACATTTGATATAAAGAAAAAGAAAAAAAAATGGTTATCAAATTAAAAGTGTCAAAATGTTAAAATTACATTGACACGCGTTTACATTGAACTAAATTAATTTTTTTTCTTCCCCAATATAAACGACATTGCTCTGCCTCAGTACATATTACAATCCTTACAATAATGGATGTGATTATGATTTTTATTATTATAAAGTGCTGTGGAGATTCGTTGAGAGAGAAGCACTGAAGAAACAGAGCAGCTTGAAGAGGAAGAGGAGGAGGATGAAGAAGAGGAGGAGGAGGCTATATATAGACCAAATCCACACAGCGCATCCAAAAACCAAGACTTAAACAAGCTCGCTATTTGCTAACAGACCACCGGCTTCCGACACACACACACACACACACACACACACACACACACACAATATATATAATATGTTCCAGAATGACGATGTGAGGATGCAAATATAGGAAGGTGTTTTTGATAAAAGAGAAATGAAAGCATAAGAGGATGGAGGATGAAATATGGAGGATGAGATAGAGAATGAGAGAACAAGAGATGGAGGATGAGAGATGGAGAATGAGAAAATGAGACATGGAGGATAGAGGATGAGACATGGAGAATGAGAGATGGAGGATGGAGGATGAGAAAATGATAGACAGAAGGTGGAAAAAGGATGAGGCATTGAGGAGGAAAGAATGAGAGATGGAGAATAGAGGATGAGACATGGCGCATGAGAGGATGGAGAATGGAAAATTAAGGATAAAGTATGAGAGACAGATGAGAGAAGGAGATTAAAGGATGAGAGAATGAGGGAAAGAGATAGGGAAAATAGAGGATGAGGGAAAGATAGAAGAAGAATAGAGGATGAGGCAGGAACGGTTGTTTAAGATGCGAGTCTGCTTCGGTTTATACATTTTTTATGTGTGATTAACATTTAACTAATAAACCGAGCTGCATGATGTGGCGTTAGAAGCTGAGGAACATTTCAGCTTCTGAGACTTTTCACAGCGACTGCAAAAAAAATGCAAACATTAAAGTTTAAAATGATCTCTGTAAGAAACTACACTTATAGTAATCTATTGAAGCGTCTGAGCAGCGTGGGTGGGTGGATTAATGGATGGATGGATGGATGGATCATGTCATGTGACCAACATCACACACTGCTATTGATCAATCATACAAAAGAATCTACAAATTTGTCAAAAAAACACGGATGGATGGAGGGTTGGGAAAAAGAATGGAAGGATGGATGGACTGAGAAATTGATGAAGGAATCTAAGGATAAATAGATGGATAAAGGTATAAAGAGATGGATGGAAGGGTGGATAGATGGATGGATATAGGGCTGGATGACTGGAAGGATGAATACAGACAGATGGAGGAACATACAGAGGCCATAACTGGTACAATATACAGCACAACCTACCAGAGCAAACCCCTTCTTAAAAATCAGTATTCACACCATCAGCAGGCCCAGAATGCACTGCAGCGAGTTCCTCTGCATCAAGCTGGGAGAAACTTATATCCCAGAATTCCCAAGACACATTTTTTTGTCTTTGGTATTTTGGTTTGAGGGTAAAAATCAGTGTGTGTGTGTGTTGTAAATGTTAAATCTCGTTAGTGAGCTCAACAGCTGCTTGTTTTAGAGAGCAGTAGGAGCTCGAGGACGTTCTCAGGAGATCTGCTGAGACAAACGTTGTGTAGAGAAATCTGTAAAGAAGAAAAGCTGCTTTCCAGCACAAACATCATCCACACCATTACAATAAACACACACACACACACACACACACACGAGATCTCGTTCTTGCACTCGGTTATGCCGCTCTGAACATTTACACAGTTTCTACAACCAGTCGTGTGACCCACAATATACTGCCAAAAGTACTGGGACAATCACAACAACCTAGAGGAACTTCTTTCCAGAAGAGTGGAGGTTGTTCTAACAGCGAATGGGGATGCAATGTGGAACGGGATGAAGCACATATATTTCTCAAGACGCAAAGAAACAGGAATCTGTGTTTATTAACGCTGAGAGCGTCGACTTTTCTGCTCTTCAACTGATGTTAAATAAACAACAGGTTGCAAAACACTGACCGCCGAGCGCTCGCACAAACACACGCTACAATTACAGGGATGCTAGCTGACAAGATAACTGGGTGTGTGTACACACACACGCACACACACACACAAAACCACATTCACACATACAGAGCAGTGACAGGCGCAGTGCTGTGTTAATTAAAGCCTAGTGAAATAGCAGGGAAGAGCAACCACACACACACACACACACACACACACACACACACACTTCACTGCTACACATTCTGTAGCTTCAATACGCATCTTATCACTAATATTACAATCACTACATGTTGTATTAATGTCCAGGTAATGTGATGACATTGTATAAATATCGTCATACAATATTTATTTATATTCGTACCAACTGAGAATCGATCCCAAAGTAATAGTGTTTTATGGAGGTGATCAGTTTTAAAAAAATATCGATCCTACCTTTACATATTTCATGAGATTTTCTCTCACAAGCTGGCAAGTTAAAAAGGCTCAAGAGGTTTATATACAAGAATATATAAACCTATATATAATATATATATATATATATATATATATAAAACACAGCTATCGCAGATAAGTTCAGACCAATAATGACGACTGTCAAAAACTATACGCTAAAATCTAATTTTTCATCTCATCATGTCTCAGGAGAAGTGTTATTTTTACCTCAAAGATGGAATACTGACAAAAAAAATACAAACGTTAGACAGTTTTAGAAAAATGTAAAATTTCAGCGATCTGAGAACTTCAAATTTTGCCATTTTCCCCCTTCAATCTTGAACGGCAGAAATTGTCAAATGTTTACTTTTCTGCCTCAAAGTTTCAGATTTGGGAAAAGGATTGAGGTAATAAATAGCAAATATTTAACAATCTGAATTTTGTAGGTACAGTCTACAATTGTGCATTTCTTCCTCAATCTTAAAAAGTGCTCAAATGTCTGAATTTTGTATCTTTTTAAAAAAAAGTAAATTATAAATAAAATAAAAATAAAAATAAAAAAAAAAGTAAATAAAAATATTTAATTTTTTAGCTAAATTTTGTAAGTAGTTTAAAGATGGCTGAATTCCATGCTGATTGATAATTAAATTGTCAAATATTCAATTTTTGCCAAAATCTTTAAAGTTTATTAACGCTAACGTCTTTGTTCTGATCGTGAAAGTTCTGAAATGATCATCATGTTTGTACTAAATCTGTCCTGTAGTAAAATGTTGACATTTTGTACTAAATCACTAAAAATTTTATTTATATATTTATTTTTTTATATTTACTTGTGAATATTGAAAATTCTGAAATGTTTTAGTTTATATTGAATCTTTTTAAACCATAAAATTTTGGCAGTAAAACACAAAGAGAACACTAGGACTTGTCCAGTCACTCGTCTGTTTTCCTGAAGCTGGATTATCACTCAACTTACATTAGCTAAAAAAAAATGTGCCAGGACAATTAGCTTTCCAGAAAAACCAAGATATGAGAATAGCACAAAGGGTGTCTGTTTACCCCAATAGTGTAAACTGCAGGATTTAAGACTGTGTCCATCCAGCGTTTTTTCCTGTACAAAGCATTAAATAGAAATCTTTGGTGTTGTGGCTTTGTGATAATGATCGACGATCAGGTGGAATCTGAGGAGAACAAAAGCATGTGGGATGAGAGGGGTTTAGTGCCCAAGCTCATCCTCACCACTGGCACACAAGAGATTAGTAGAGTCAGCATTATTTTGGGGGTGGGGGTGGGGTTTGTTGATGGATGTGAGGAATGTGACAGACCATCTTTTTACCTTCCAGTAACTTTTCTGTTCAAGCCGACTAGCAATTTGTCAAATTGCAAACTGATTTGTTGTGCAACAGGATGACACTGCAATGCCATTACAATTTAGCTGCCAATAGAGTGGTGGTTGATATTTAAAACATTAAAACTCTGATGCCATTAAAGCGGCAACATTACATATCTGGCTGGCATTACAATCCTTGCAGCCATTAAAACCACAGATGCCATTAAATTTGTGGCTGCCATTGATTACATGTCCACCATTATATCCATAGCTGTAAAGAAAACCTCAGATGCCATTAGTGTCATGGCTGAAATTGAAAACCTAGATGCCATTAAGGCCTCAGATGCCCTTAAACTTGTGGCTACCATTGAAGACATATCCACCATTAAAAACATAACTGAATGGAAATCTTAGATGCCATTAAACTCATGGCTGCCATTAAACTTGTGGCTGCTATTTAAGGCATGTCCAACATTTAAAAAAATGCTGTAAAGAACACTTAAAATAAGACTGAAGACATGTCCACCACTAAAAAATAGCTGTAAAGAAAAACGTAGTTGCCTTTAAACTCGTTGCTGCCATTGAAAACTTCTCTGCCATTAACACATCAGATGCCATTGAAGTCCTGTAATTACACACATGGCTGGCAGTAAAAACCTACCTGCAGTTAAACACCCTGCATACATTTAAAAACTTAGGTAGCAGTAAAAGCGAACAGAGCTGCCAAATATCTAGCTGTGATTAACATATGGCACCCATAAAAAAACAAACAAAACAAAAAACGGTCAGCAGCCTTTAAAAACAACTCGGCATTTAAAAACTTTGCCGCCAAACCAGTCTCTGACGATCTGCTAAAGCATTAGCTGCCATTAAAAACACACCGAACTCGAGTTCAAAGAACTTACCAATGCCAAAAAAGATCACGGCTGCCATTTAAAGTTTCCCTGTTAAAGCTCGGTTCCTCTCAGGGTTTCATCCCCATGATCTTCTCTTGGAAAAGATTGTGAAAACTCAATTACCAAAACTGAGGCTGGTACCATGAAAACATCACTTCCTGGGATTCATTTTGTCGAAGAAAGACTAAAAGAGACTAGAATACATATACAAAAAATGCCTTATCTCAGATACATGGATGCGATTCGTACCTATTGATTAAACCTACGCCCAGAGCCATGCCGCTGTGTACAGACCTCCATCTCCAACTCCATTTTACACTTTATAAACAAAAGGTTTGTAGACACCTCAGCATTCAATGTGTATGTCCTTCATTTGGAACCTCCTATTGCACGTTTAGTCTTCATGCACTTTTATAATAAAGCTCCACTCTTCTGGGAAGATGTTCCACTACACTCTTCTGGGAAGATGTTCCACTACACTCTTCTGGGAAGATGTTCCACTACACTCTTCTGGGAAGATGTTTCACTAGATTTTGTGGAGATTTTTAATCAGTAAAGTCAGGTGTTGATGTAGGTGAAGTGAAAAGGCCTACGGTGCAACCAGCAAGAAAAATTCATCCCAAAGGTCTTCACTAGCTCTATAGGTGGTCATTTAAGATCTTTCACACACTTCCAACCAATGGAAAGTAAATCTGCATCTACAGAATCCAAAACCTTCGTTAAAAATGTGTGCCTTTAACTTCTCTGGAGACACTTTGGAGAAGATCCACATATTGCTGAATAGCTAAGTGTCCCAGTAAATATTTGTCCATATAATCGATATGTATAATTATTACACTGCATTAATACACACATTCAAATGCAGAATTATTGGCACCCCCGGGTAAAGAAAACGCAATGCCATTGCGGTTTAAGTATGCCTGATATAATATAAAACCATTCACCTGTCAAATATATTGGCACCCTCGGTACAACAGAACCCCAACAAGACTTCGTTCTGGAAGACATGTCCATACCCAAGACTACAGGATGAGGAAACCAGAAGCCGCACGTCAATACGCCGCCTCGGATACATTTTCATACCCCCACTTTCTTTTTTTTTTTTCTTTTTTTTTTTCAACCAAGGCTTCCAATAATTCTGGAGCTTGCTCTAGAGAATTCTCAAAGCAATTTTTTGTTGTTGTCTGATGTTCTGCTGTGAGGGTTATAATCAACGTCAGATGACCATTTTTATGAAAAACTGAGGGTGGCGTTATATGAAAGGATCCAGGATTACTAGTGCAGCAGAAAATGTTAGACATTTCTCTAACATTTCATACAATTATATGTTTAAAACTAGAAAATATATCATTTACACCCGTCGGCCTTAACCGCTAAACTGCTGCAGCGTTTCATAAGCAACAGTTGTGGGGAAATAAAAGATCTCAAGCTAGCTAGTTCACATCACCTCAATGTTCGTTCATATGAATTAGCTAGCTAATGCTAGACTAGCGCAATGCTTGTTTTGGTGTTGTTGGTGGATTCCATGTTTGAAGGAGTGGGTGATAATTCGAGCGTACGGTGCCAGTAGGTACGACCGTGGACCACGTTCAAAATCAAGGTTAGGAAAATAACTTGATCTCAAGCTCTTTAAAAAAACAGATAGAAAACAGAGGTTGTTCTTGTGACATTACAACACTATTTTTATTTTATTCGTAATAAAACTACGAAACAGACAAGCCGAGCGGCGGAGATGTTGATGTTAACATGATGAATGTACAGTAGTGGTTGCATCCATCACTCCATTTCTCCCATTACTCCAACAGATTTGTTGTAATGTCTCTGTCTGTCTAGCCCAAGGCCATGAAAGTCACATTATATTGTTCTCCAGCAAACAGATGGAAAACTAGAACGTGACACTCGACCCAAGAGGTCCACACGAACGTGTGAGGAACCTCTGGAGAGCATTAGCACCAGAAACCTGTGTCCCACAAAATATCCTCAATCTGTCCTCTGAATCTGACACCTGAAGCCTTCAGTCTTCTACAAACACCATCCCTGGGATTAGTCCTGCACCCTGAAGCTAGATTTTTATTATTATTTTTATTTATTACATTTTTAATTCTATTAGAAGGGGTTAAAACTGGAGTAAAAAAAGAGGAATAAAAAACACACCCACACGATATTTGAAAGGACAAAAAAAGCTTAATTATAAAAAATCTATAATAATAATAATAATAATAAATAACAATAGCCCATCGAATGCATACACACGTGTCTGTGCGTGTGTGTATTATATTTTATATATAAGAAGACAAAAGGCAAAAAAAACAGCATGGTTGAGGTGACCAGCTTAATGAAGACCTGGGCTCCGTCCCAACACTCCGACTTGCCCCCTACATAGGCGCCCTAGCTATCAGGCGGAGGTATTGGGGATTCTGGAAGGCATGGCGCCCTACATAAGCAACAACATGGTGGATTGGGACGCAGCCGATCTGCTCTAGTGATGTAGCGTTTCTGTGATTATTTATATATAAAACATAACCGATATATTTGATATTAAGATTAACAGATTTATCGCGGTATCACGATATCGTCCGTAAACAATTACTCACCTTCGATAACACCGTCGGTCAGTCGGAGAGGTCCCTCTGTCTTTATTTATTTATTATTTATTATTTAAAAAATTAAAGGTAAAAAAAAACCCAAAGCGGCGGTTCCTCGAGATCACATGCGTGTTCCGGTTTCAGCCATAAAATCCTCCGGTGTCGGTGTTTATCGTTCAGTCCGCATCCTCGAGCTTCTCTTCTCTTCTCTTCTCTTCTCTTCTCTTCTCTTCTCTCTTCTCTCCTTCCTTCCTTCGTTCTCTCGATCTCTGGATTACTCGTGTCTTCTGAATCTCGCTGCTCCTCCAGGTTATCTAACGGGCGCGCGTGCGTGATCGATTAATATTTTTTTTTCTTCTAATAAATCGGCGATTATTATTGTTAATCGTTGTTGTTATTATTATTATTTTCGGATCTGAGCATCACATCGTCGGATTTATTTATTTATTTTGTCCCGTGTTTGTCTGGGCTCGCGCAGGCGCTCCCGTTCACATCACCTCTCCTGTTAAAGAAGAAAGAATGAATGAACGGGTGCACGCGCCGTGGGGGAGGAGGAGAAGAGGGGGGAGGGAGGGAGAAAGAGGGAGAGGGGGGGGAGGAGAGAGAGAGAGAGGAGGAGGATGAGGATGAGGATGAAGGAGGTGGGGTATATAATCAGTAGTCAAAGAACATGTCAAATCTCTTAATTTGTTCGCTCTCAGGATCTAACTGATTTATTTTATTTATTTTTTTCGATTTAGGCTATGTCTATGTTTACGTCTACGTCTACGTCTGGAAGCCCACCTCAGTGGCCTAATGCAACGCCTTTCTACAAACCCTTTCGAGGTCTTAACATTCCAAGTAGGATCTCCCACTTCCCTGTGGTTTTTCTGAGGTCCAAGCTTTAATCAAACTCCACATGAGTTGGTTTCGGTGAGGTGCTACATGGACACGCATAGTGTGTGGAGTGTGTGTGTGGAGAGTGGAGTGTGAGGAGTATGTGGAGTGTAAGGAGTGTGAGTAGAGTATGTGGAGAAACCAAAAACACACAGTAAATCACCAGACAGGAGTTAAGGGTGAGGGTGAGGGTGAGGGTGAGTGCTGGGGCCCATCTGCCTTTCTTCTACAGGACAGCTGGATGACACCAACACTCCAACAATCCCTCTCTCTCTCTCTTTCTCTCTCTCTCTCTCTCTCTCTCTCTCTCTCTTTCTCTCACACACACACACACACTTGTGTGACTTTGAATCCATATACGGAAATGTGTGTCTTCTTTTTAATCGATACATAAACAGTGCACCCTGGATACTCGTGGGGGTTACGCTCTATGACCCCTCGTTAGAGGTTTTGACTCCTTGTGATGGTTCCTTTTTCAGCAGGAATTGTACTGTAGTGTAACTCAACAAAAACTGTGAATTACTTGTCATAAATGTTTTCTTTACTACTTCAAATAAATAATACAACAAAACTCTGTTTTGAAATGTTCCTCCGAACTTTCGAGCCACTCGCAGCTTCTCACCAACCAACAGATATTTCCTGAGTTACTCTCAGTCCGGCTCCAAATGAGAAGTCGCCAACTATCGAGGTGTCAAGGTCGTGAGGAGCGAAGTTCCTCTGTATAGAAGTCCCAGTGAAGGAGGTGTGGCCTCTGCACTACAGTCTTGGTGAAGGAGGTGACACACACACACACACACTCAAATCTATCATGCTAATGTTCTCTGTGCTAACAAATCAACTTTGTGCTAGCAGTGCACTGTCTAATAAAGCCACGTGTAAAGCCTGCAGGTGTGTGTGTGTGTGTGTGTGGGGGGGGGGGTCGTCTCAGAACCTTGCAGGTGCATGTATAAGTGTGTGTTCACCATGACATGGTCAGGTGTGTGCGAAAAATAAATTAAGTTCATTGCCTTCACTTTCTCTGTCTCTGTCTCCATCTGTCTCTCCCTGTCCCTAATTTTGTCTCTGTCTGCGTCTGTCTCCTTGTGCTGACTCATGTCTATGACAGACTACACAGAAACAAAGAAGAGACATTGGACAGGAGGAGAAGATGGATGGAGAAGAGAAGTGTGGTGTGAAGCTGGGACGTCTGAAGAAAAACATTACTGATGAACTTTTTTTATAAGGATCTCAATCCTCTCTCTCTCTCTCTCTCTCTCTCTCTCTCTCTCTGTTTCTATCTATCTCCCTCTGTCTCTCTTTCTGTCTGAACACACACAGTCCTCATCTGTCTGGACAAAAACAGAGCTGAGTAGACACTTCTGCTGTTTTTCTCTGTCTCTGTGTGTGTGTGTGTGTGTGTGTGTGTGTGTGTGTGTGTGTGTGTGTGTGTGTGTGTGTGTGTGTGGAGGGTTATAAGTGAATGTGCTGTAGTTTGCAGGATGTAGAGCTCTGTAGTCAGTCTGGCCCAACTACACCGTATCCTAGAACACACACACACACACACACACACACACACACACACACACACACACAAACACTGCTGAGACTATAGACAGAATATTGGAAAAACACACTGCAAGTAGCATAAATAATCAGTTCATATGACTAGCATAAAAGCGCTAGCGCTGAGTTTCAATGAGGATGGCTTTCTGTCCTCTCTCTCTCTCTCTCTCTCTCTCTCTCTCTCTCTCTCTCTCTCTCTCTCTCTCTTACTCTCATTCCCCCCCCCTCTCTCTTTTCTCTTTTTGTTCCGACCTACTAAAGATATTTATATTCTTCCCCTGTCGCTTTCTCACTCCTCCACTCCTTTCTCTGGGATGACCAGACTATTTCTGCTCTCTCTCTCTCTCTCTCTCTCTCTCTCTCTCTCTCTCTCTCTCTTCATTGCTCCTTTTGCAGCCAAAGTTTTTGAAGGGCACCTTGCTGCTCCAGTTTGGGTTACGAGAACTGCGGCGAAGAAAGGAGGACAAAAAAATTGAGAGATGGAGAGATAAGGAGAGAGAGAGAGAAAGAGAGAGAGAGTGAGAAAGAGAGAGAGAGGACATCAACTGTTTTCCATACACCACATCCCTACAGCTCATTACTCCTCCTATATAAAATTCCTGTACAGGTGTGAGTTAGTGAGTGTGTGAATGACTAAATAAGTTTTTATACTGCATTTGTGTGTGCGTGTGTGTGCGTGTGTGTGTGTGTGTGTGTGTGTGTGTGTGTGTGTGTGTGAGTGAGAGGGAGTGAGATGTGTGTGTATATGATAAATACTGTACGTTTTTTCGTCCTCTGGTGTGTTTTGCCCAGAATTCATTGCTTTCACACTGGCAAATGGTGAGACAATGCAGATGGCATGTGTGTGTGTGTGTGTGTGTGTGTGTGTGTGTGTGTGTGTATATACACCTGTGTAATGTGTCTAATGTGGCTGGGCGCTGCGCAGCACGTTCGATGGAGGGACGGAATTAAGAGATGAAATGATGGGAAAGAGGGGCCTCACTCTGTGTGAGTGTGTGTGAGTGTGTGTGTGTGTGTGTGTGTGTGTGTGTGTGTGTGTGTGTGTCTAAAAATAGAAGCAATTTTCAAATCTCTTGATGAATTTACTGATTACATAATCACTGTCTCTGTGTTTCACTCATACACACACACACACACACACACACACACACACACACACGCACACACACCTATACAAACACAGTAAAGCAGGATCTCTCTCTTGTTCAAAGGTTTATATTGGATCGAAAAGAGGAGATTAAACAGAAAGGGAAAGAGATTAGCCAGCAAAAGGAATTCATTTGCCTGATTAGTCGTTTAATGTGAACACATTAAATGTCACTCCCAGTTTTTACTCGTTTTTATTCAGTGATGTGAGGTGAGGTAATTTATATGTGTGTGTGTGTGTGTGTGTGTGTGTGTGTGTGTGTGTGTGTGTGTGTGTGTGTGTGTTACATACCGCACCTCTGGGTTAAGTGCTAAGGGAATTCTCTTCTTCTTTTGGTCCACATGTTCACTAATTGTGCTAATTTGGGTTAACAAGGCCTAAACCTGCAGGGATTAGTGTACTAAACTTAGAGAATACCTGCACATGCACACACACACACACACACACACACACACACACACAACGGTCCCTACACCAAATATCATTAAAATATCATCCATCCATCCATCAAGAGGTAATATTTATTGAATTTAAATGTTTACTTTGTGCTGTTCCATCTATCCAATTCCCCACTCCCCCACACATCCCTCCATCAAACACATCCGTTCATCCAGTGAGTGGATTGTGTACCACTTTAATGGTTCTGTGGTTTGGGTTTCTGTGATGTCATCTCTCCATCCACTCATCCAGTCAAGAGAGATCTGTGTAGGTGTAGAACATTCACTGGCTTGGGCTCAACTGCCATCTCCTTACACACACACACACACACACACACACACACACACACACGCGCGCACAGATAATGACTCACTGAGCAATTGATGAGCTGCAGAATGAGTCACCTGGTGATGCTGCTGGAATTCCATCATTTGATGAAAACTCAGTGTTGAATTAAAGAAAAAAAAGAAATTATATCCCATTCAAATCTATTATTATCATCTCAAACTTTTCCACACACTCGCTCTGTGATGTTTGTTAAGTACACACTGTGTGTAGTTTGGTACACACATTCCTACAAACCCAAGCATGAAAATAAAAACATGTATGTTTTGGGTTATAAATCATTTCTCTGAAACTTCACCTCCCTCATGTGGCTTGTGAGGCTCCAGTGCAGTGTAGCTTCATGTTCTTATTAACTATAAAGTGAAAATCAAACCAGGAGCTTTTCCTGATTATTCAGATTTTTTATTCCTAATGTCAAATTTACACGTATCCGTAGTAAAAGGCTTCTGTTTCACATCAAATGCTCACCTAAATTAGCATTTCTAAACATATTAACACTGACTAGCGTACACGTTAGCGTTCTTTATCATTTACTAGCGTACACGTTAGCTTTATGCAGAAATCTCAAAGCCGATCAACTTCTCTGTTGAGGGGTTTCATTTTTTATTGAAAGAGTCAGCACTTGATCACAGTCTGAGGTGAAGCCGTAGCTTTGTGGTTTTACCACAACGTTTCTCTGAGGAAAAAAAAACAAGTTTAATCCCGCTAATGCTACCTACGCTAATCTATAGCACACTATACATCTTTACTTATGGTATTTGTCCAAAAGTATTAGGATACCTGACATTTCCATCTATAATTATACAGAACATTTTTGAATGCATTAGAATGAAATTTTCACTAACAACCTTGTGGCTGAATGAATCTCCACAAAAATCTAGTGGAACATCTTCTCAGAAGAATGGAGATTATTATAAGAGAAAATGGGGACTAAATGTGGAAAGTGTTGTTCAAATTCTATGCTCAGATATCCACAAACTTTTAGCTTTTATGGAAGGAGTCTCCAGTTTCAGTGTTTTGTTATATTTGGTGAAGCTGTAATAGATAGTATATAATGTATATAATGTATATAATGCTGTGTTTTGCTTAAATATGAATTTTCAAATATAAATGTACATACTGATGTAATGATGTACTTATAAGAATAAAATGAAATATCAGATCTAAATATCTAAGCATCTGCACACCAACCGGAAGTTCTAGAGCAGAAGAGTAAAAGCAAAACACAAGCTGGAGTAGAAACCCAAAAAGTTAAAGAAACAAAAAAAAGCTCACACACACGTCTTTATTTATTTTTTTGGATTCACTTCATCTCAGATTTATTGTTCTTTGGCCCTCGGACTTCTCATAGACTCTCACAGAGCCGTGGTTGTGTTTCAGGTCAAAACCTTCATCCCCTTTTTCCTCTTCATCAAACATTCAATTTACAAAAGTTTAAATATATTTCAAAAATTATTATTGAGGATCATGAAATTGAAGAAATTATCATAAAAAATACATCTTTGCATCACTATGCTGGATTAAAAAAAAAAAAAAAAAAAAAAATCATAGACTCTCACAGAGCCGTGGTTGTGTAGTGAAATATTTCCCACGCTGGACACCGAAATTGTTTAAAATAAAAGGCTTTCGTAGAAAGAAAGCGAACCAAACCCATAAATAAAAAAGGATCGATTTAAAAGTAATAGCGCCCTCTATATCCGCAGATCATTTTCGCCACCCTGTCCCAATTCTGTAGCTTTCAGCTCCCTGTGACTCGAATTTTGTGGAGTTTTGGGGGTACACCTACTTTCTTGTTGATGTTCAGTTTGGAGTGTTAAAGTGTTATAAGAGTTTACAAACTTAAAAAAAGAAGTTTTTAGTACCAGGGATTTGTAGAACCGCATCGCTCAGAGAACGTTCAGGAAGTTTAAAATCCAGCATTAAATACGAGCTCATTGACACGTTTTTTTGAAGCGTGATGTCTATTCGCACTAGGTTTAACAACACTATATAGACCAAAAGTTTGTGGACACCTTGGAGATTCGTATGGACGTCCCATTTTATATTGAGTCCCCATTTGCTGTTAAGATCTACTTGTCTGGGAAGATGTTCCACTAGAGTTTTGGGGAGATTTGTAAAGCTTCATTTAGCCACAAGAGGGTAAAGTCAGGTACCGATGTAGGTGAGGAAGTGAGGGTGCAGTCAGCATGTAAAATTCATCTCAAAGGTAGGGTTATAAGAAATAAGGCAGGAGATCTTTCACATGCTTCCAACCCACGGAAACATATCTTCATGGAGCTGGTTTTGTGCACCAATGTCATCCTATTTTAAATAAAGGGAAAATTTAATGCTAAGGCCTCCAAAGGCATCCGATACAATTGTGTGCCTCCATCTTTGAAGTGAAGGTTTGGGGAAGAAGCACATGTGGCTGGAAAAGTCAGGTGTTCTAAAACTTTTGCCCCATATATTGCAGCAACTCTTTTTTTTTCTTTCTTTTTTTACAGAATTAGTGCAAATGGTTGCTAGGAATACTGAATAATCGGCTGTTTTGTATTTAGCGCAAACAGACTCCACGCCACAAATTTCTCCCAGTCTGACTGATCCCAATCTCCAAAGCTGAAGCTTCTCTTGGGTTAAAAAGAACAATGTCCATTTCACACAAAATATTCCACTCACTCAAAAGCGCTAAAAAAAAAAAAGCAATATTTTTCTAGGAATCTAGAATTTATCTAGAAATATCATCAGGGCCAAGGATGTGCAAAAAGAACTCAATGATGATGATGATGATGATGATGATGATAAAGAAGAAAGAAGACGAGGAAGCCTAATAACATCTTAACATGTACATGTAAAAAATGGCATCACTCTGTAATTATATACAGTATGAGGCACTTCGGTTCAAATGACTGAATTAAAAAACATGAACAGAAAAATCGACCACAAGAAACTACAGAAGGATGGAACGAGGACGAGCGAAAGCTTGTGTGTGTGTGTGTGCGCGTTTATTTGGTGTTCTTGTGTGTGTACACGTGTCTCGTGCTGTGTCTGTGGACACAGTGGCCGTTTTTGCAGATGCACTTAAAGGAGCCTATGGTGTTGACGCAGCGGGCGTTTTTGCACGGGTTTAATCGGACGATCCCGGACAATCGCTCCATACACTCGTCTATATCTGCAGAGAGAGAGAGAGAGAGAGAGAGAGAGAGAGACTGGTATCAGCTAACTCAAGCGGTATATCAGGTGATGTAAAGGATGTCTTGTCTCCTGATATAATCTGATGCTCGGAAATGAAGCAAAAATGCCTGATGTAATCAACATTAACCTCAAATAAACGTGCAAAGTGTGGCTCTAATCTACACTATACTACTAATATATAATCATTTCCTCTTCGGAGCTAATCTACAGAAATACACACTACATTTGTGTTATTAAAAAGAGAACTTTCCATTCTCCAGCATTAAATGTGTGCCTCCAAAAATTTGTGTAGATCCTCATAGGGCGCCAATACTTTCATCCTTTTGCCGAACCTGCCGCATCTGCTCACCTACACAGCGTGTCCGTGAGTGGTCCAGTCTAAAACCCGGGTTACACTCGCACATGGTGCCCAGGTAGGAGCGAACACACCGTCCGTTTGCACAACTGCACTCGTCCGAGTCTTCCTCCGAACTGTCCCGCTCTGACCACGAGGACAAGTGATAGAAAAAATAAAAAATAGAAAACGTTTTTTTTTTTACATCCTAAAATCTGATTGGTCGTCAGGGAGACTTACCTGGGTTATAACTGAAAGGTGCTATAAAGTCGGTGTCTCCGTCTGACTCGGTCTCGAGGTTCATGGCACACAGCTTGTTAAAGATCACTGCAACCAAAGACACCAGCATCAAACGTTCAGACGTCACATGCAAAAAAAACAACAACGTAATTATTCTTTAGATCTTCCGGTTCCTATGAAGAAAATTGCACTCACATTACAACACACTCAATACTGATCATGTGACCAAATGCCCCCAATTTTTCCCACTGCTTCAACTTAATACACTCGAACTGAAATTAAGCTCCATTTATGCCGTCACTGACCACTCTGTCTATTACCATCTGCAGGAACCCCTCATCACGCAAATGGCCACTTGCCTGGAAGCACGATTCCATTGAAGAGCCTTCATCTTCTAAGAATCTGATCGTGTGGTGCTTTTTCCTACAGCAAGCTCCACTTAGCTGATTCGTAGAAAAAGAAGTGCCTGATCTAAGCAATGAAACAGTTTCTTGGAAACCTGAACTTGAATTGGATCTGGTTGCTCTGGTTACAGTTCCTGAAACATGTTCCTGCTATTGAATTTTCAAAATATGTCTGGGATCCTAAAAAAAGCCCAGGTTCCTTAAAGGAATTGTGCTTATCCATTTTCAGAAAAACGTTTCAGTGATGAAAAAAACAAAAAACAAAATGATTTTTCTGAAATGTTGCCAAGTTGTTTGAAGTTCCTGAAAAGGCTCCTGAAATCCTGAGAAAGTTCTTGTATTCCTGAAAAGCGGGCCCAAAGTTTTTGAAAAGCTTCCAGTAATGGAGAGATCTTGTAAAAGTTTTAGTGATTCTGGTTTATATGGTGCTGGAAAGGTTCAAGATTTATGGGACACCTAAAATGGTTCTCATGGTGGGAAATATTCCAAGGTTCCTGGAATTCCTGAAAACTGGAGGAAAGACACCATGATGAAAAACAGAATGGGGTTTCTGTGGTAAACCTGTTAGACTTTGGAGTTCCTATAAAGCCTCTGGGTTCCTGAGATAGAATTACCATAATATTTAAGTTCTGGGTTCTTCCAAAAGTTCCTGAAAAGGCTCCTGCAAGCTCAGGTCATGTCTATTATCCAACCACTGAGAAAACTTAACCCTTTGTTCCCCATTAAGAACCACTGCTGGTTGATTGCTTGATTTTCTCAACATGTAAAAGCGCCCTCTGTTGGCCATCTGTAATATTGCTCTAATAAGAAAGAAGGCCCTATCGTTGTTGATCGCACATCTCATAGTGGAGGTGTGCCCTCTGCTGTGCATGAGGTGTATTGTTGTTTGTTCACCTGAATTTCTTTGGGGGCAGGTGCGGCACTCTGGACCCCAGCCATTGCCGTAATGGCAGCAGCACTCCGAGTAGGTGACTGCCATCCGTGGTTGTGGGACGGTGCAGATCAGATCTTCATCGACGTCTCGAAAACAGACGTCCTTATGAGCAGCTGTACGGTCTGACAGGGAAAGAGAGAGAGATAGAGAGAGAGGTGTATAGAGACAGAGAGAACGGGGTAAAAGAAGGAGAAAAACACACAATGAATATAAATGGGTCCTGATCTAAAAAAAAGCCCGACAAGTGCCTGGGTTTCAGCAGGGAGCGGGGGGGCAAATGGGGCAACGGGGGTGAAGGCGGGGTTACCCACCGTCGTAGACGCACTGCTTGAGTGCGGCGCTGAAGGTGAGCGGCTGAGCACAGATGCAGTGGAAGGAGCCGGGAGTGTTCACACACCTCCCGTTCCTGCAGTATGACGGGTCCAGGCACTCATTCACATCTGAAAGGGTCACCACAGACATTACTAGAAAGGAGCAGAGAAGTCCGGAGAGAAAGAAGGAGAATGAGAGAGGGAGGGTGGGAGGAAGAGAGGATAAACGAAGAGAGAGAGAGAGAGAGAGAGAGAGAGAGAGATCAAGAAAGTGAGAACGAGAGGAGGAAAAAGAACGAGAAAGAAGCGATCAGAAGCACACAGGTTTGGGTGAGATACGCATCAGTCTCTGTTACAGTGCTGTGACTAGAGAGGCACCGCTTCATGTACGAGAAGGTATCAAAAAGTTTGCTGTTCTGACCATCATGTTCTGATTCGCCTTTGGATTTAAAGGTTGTGAGTTCAAATCCCAGGACTACAAATCTCCCCTTCTCGGGCCCCTGATCAAGACTAAACCCCATAGCTGTATGTATGAGATAAACCTAAGTCGCTGTGGATAAAGGCGTAAATGTAAATCCCTCTGGAAATCATGCTGTTTTAGAAAACAAACTGTTCCACGTCAGTTTGGGTCAAAACTCCCAGGCTGAAATGGATTGTTCTTTATAACAGCACACCCCCCTAAAGTGTTTTATTCTCCACGAAGGTATACGAGTCTTCAAACTTCAGTTCACCATCACCACAGCCGTTCTCACACACAGTGAGGTTTCCCCCTCGTCCACTCACCGGCCTGTTCCTCGGGCGTGACGCAGCTGTTGCGGTCGGTGCCGAGGATCCAGGGGGAAGTACAGATGCAGTAGTAGGAATCCTGCGTGTCCACACAGTGGCCGTTTTTACAGTTCGTCGGGTCCTGGCATTCGTTTACGCCTAATTCATGCAGACACAAACACACACACACACACACACACACACACACACACACACACACACACACACACACACACAAAAATTATTCATTATGTAAAAACAGGCTGAGGCTCATAAATAAATAAAAAACAAACAAATGAATGTATAAAAAATAAAATATAAACATTCTTTTGTTTCTAGACCAAATAGGTAAGCTATACCAATAAATCATAATAGTTATGTAAAAAAATAAATAAATAAATAAATAAAAAAAATATATAATAATATATATATATATATATATAGACAAACAAATAAATAACTAACCAATTATTATAGATAGATGACATATAAGACATTTTATTGTTGCTGGTAAAATAGGAATTTGTTTAAATCTGCATAATCTCATAAATCAATATTAGTTACTTTTGTAAACAAATAAACGAACCAATAAACAAATAAATGTGAAAATGCAAAATATCCCAAAATGAGGTCTAATAGTGAAAATATAAAATCATATTTATTTTTTATATATTATTAGTTTTTTTATTTGCGTATTTATCAATGTATTTATTCATGTATTTGTTTTTACGAGTAAATTATTCCATGGGGCCACAATCATCTGATTACCACCAGAGTGTGTGTGTGTGTGTGTGTGTGTGTGTGTGTGTGTGTGTGTGTGCGTGCGTGCGTGCGTGCGTGTGTGTGTGTGTGTTCGCCACTATAGCGCTAGAACGTGTCGTAAAACTGAGCAACTTTGAAATTAAAGAATTTGAGTTGTTTTCATGCTGAAGATAAACAGACTCGAATTACTGATCCAGGAGACCCGTTTACTTTCACTTTCAACAGTTTTTCAGCATTATTTATTTATTTATTATTTATTTTACATCTCTCTCTCTCTCTCTCTGTGTGTGTGTGTGTGTGTGTGTGTGTGTGTGTGTGTGTGTGTGTTCGCGCGCGGGAGAGAGTTTTTACACAGCCGACGCTACTCGCACATACACGCCTCGTTGGCGCAGTAGGCAGCGCGTCAGTCTCATAATCTGAAGGTCGTGAGTTCGAGCCTCACACGGGGCATGAATTTTTATTTTCCGCCTCACTTAATTTTTCACACACACACTTTCAAACTCACTTCTACAGCGTGTCCAACACAAAACCTTCCCACACTATGCGCTACTTTTCCAGATCTCTTTGCCTGATTTCCTCTGTTTCTCAGAACAAGATTTCTGAAGCCAAAATCTGAGCTCCACACCGTGGTGATGTGATTTACTTCAGAAGGAGCTTTAAAGCTTCTCAGGGAAATTTTAACCAGAAACACGTCTGGGGCATAAATCCAGAAAACATGAGGAGACATGAGGAAAATGTGCAAAGTGCATGTGCAAATCAGATTTTTGTGTCTGATGGGTTTAAAAGTAATCGATCATTTTAGATATAGAAAAACTACACACACACACACACACACACACACACACACACACACACACGCATTAGGGCTGTCAAAACAAATTAATTTAACAGCACTAATTTTCTTAACGCCAATTAATGTATTTGTGTTTGAAATTTAATAAATAATTATAAAGGAGGCGAAACTAAAACCTTCAAACGCAACACACATTTATTCGCCACGTCCTTCCTTTACTCAGATATAGAAAAATGAACTCTTCTGAATTATTTTTAATCACTAAACATTTGTTTCACTGATGCGCCGACTCTCAAATCAGCACCAAAATCCGCCATGATGCACGATTCCTGCAATTAACACCGTCCGTGTGGAAACACAGGAAAAGTTCCCGTTGTTGTTGGTGATGATTTACCTCGTTTAAAACGCCATGATTTCAAACATTCACAAGAATATTTTTAGGAGGATTTTTTGGGACTCAATGCGGAATCAAAAAGCACATATGAATCACACACACGGACCTAAATCTGTAGGCAGGATACACTTCTTGTTGGTGGAGTCCGGAGTCCACGGGGTGTTACAGGTGCAGTAAAAGGATCCGCGAGTGTTCACGCAGTGGCCGTTAGTGCACAGAGACTCTTCGTGACACTCGTCCACATCTGCAAAAAAACAGGACAGAAACTCTATGCATTATCGGGGCATTAATAACATTTTACTGTGGAAGAGATGTGACAGATGGAGAATGTGTGTTTACACTGCCTCCTAGTGGTCAGAGCTGTAAAATATATCTATAAGACTTTCTGCTGCTCAGAAACCTGTCATTATTCCCTGTGTCTTTAATGAGACTGGTCCATCATGACCAGGATTTACTTTTATTTGATTATTTATTCATACAGAATTTGTACAAACACTGATACTGACTGACTGACTTGTGAACCCTTATGAAGAGTATTAGACACTTATAAACCAGTATAAACACTGATATGATCAACATTAATAAACAGGTTTTCTCATCGTTTGCTAACAAAGTAATGGCAGAGATTGTGTGTGTGTGTGTGTGTGTGTGTGTGTGTGTGTGTGTACCTATACATTCGAGAAGGTTTCCATCGTAATAGAAACCCTGTTGACAGTAACACTCAAATCCTGGTTGTGTGTTCATGCACCGACCCTCCTTACAGATTTCATTCGCAAACAGCACACACTCGTCTATATCTGCAGGAGTGTAAAAGAGAGAGAGAGAGAGAAAGAAAGAAAAAGAAAAGAATGAAAGAAAGGAAAATAGAAAGAAAGAAAAAAAAGTGTGTGTGAGACATAAAGAAAGAAAACAGTGTGTGTGAGAAGAGAGAGTGAAAGAGAGAGTGAGAAAGAGAGAGAGTGAGAGAGAGAGAGAGAGAGAGAGAGAAAGAGAGAGTGAGAGAGAGATTGTTCTGCAATAAAACCCACAAACAACCAAACAAAATCCAGTGCACAATAAAAGCAACAATAAGTCTCAAAAAATAGAAAATTGTGGAGTGTGTGTGTGTGTGTGTGTGTGTGTGTATGTGTGTGAGTGTGTGTGTGTGTGTGTGTGTGTATGGACCTCTGTGCACTGGCAGGCCGTACTCCATCATTCCCTCCTCGAGGTAAAAGCCTCGTCCCACGGGGCATAGAGAGTGGTACTCCGCTACACACACACACACACACACACACACACACACACACAAAATAGAATTCATTTATGTTGTATAAAATGTGCATTTTGTCTTTCTCACACTATCTTTCTCTCTCACACACACAAACACACACATATTTATACATAGACTTATTATTCCCCCCCCTCCCCCCCCAAAAAAAGAAACTGCTACCCAAAAACACACACTTTATTCTTATTATTCCCCCCCCCCCCCCCAAAAAAAAAGAAACTGCTACCCAAAAACACACACTTTATTCACCCCTCTGCTTACTCACACACACAGAAACCCGAGAACATAGACTGAAGCCCCGCCCCCTCAGTCAGCCGTTCTGAAAGCAGCTCGACATTCCCCCACACACACAGGCCTCGTTGGCGCAGTAGGCAGCGCGTCAGTCTCATAATCTGAAGGTCGTGAGTTCGAGCCTCACACGGGGCAGCAAATTTTCCCCCCCGAGCAAAACACTCGCTACTACACCATCTCTCACAAGACCATACACATTATACACAAAAGAACAATATGACTATCTGGTGTATAAACAAATCTGACTCACTTTTCTCTTGAGTAGATTTTTAAGATTTTTAAATCAATTTTAACACATTTAAAGTATTTTAGATCAGAACATCGAAAATAACCCAATAGTGGGTCCTTCAGGATGCCAGAGGACATTATCTAATATAATATTTAATAATAATTTTACCTAGTTTTTAAGATAAGTCATATTTTCACTTACTTAAATTCTATATAAAGTAAATTTGTTTTATACATTTAAATACTATATTAATTTAAATTATTAATAAGTTTAAATTCTATAAAAATGAAAATTTTAAATAATTCTATTTGTGTATATGTATTTATGTGTGTGTGTGTGTGTGTGTGTGTGTGTACCGGAGTGATAGACGGGGCAGGGGTAGATCTCACAGTGATCCCCCCAGCCCACTCCCACTGAGCAGCAGCACTCCTCCTTTGTCACGTTGGTGGCGAGAACACTGTCGCAGAACACCGTGTCGTCCAGGTTCAAGTAGCATTCCTTCTTATTGTCCACATCCTGCACTACCTCTGCAAACACACACACACACACACATTAGTTACAGATACCTAGAAAATCAGTCACACACACACACACACACACACACACACACACACACACACACACACACACACACACACACACACACACAGGCAGACATACCATCACAGCTGTGCTTGTCTTCGGCCAGAATAAAGCCGTCATCACACACACACACATATCCCCCCTGCCTGTTCTCACACACTCCATGGGGTTGGCACAGACTTCTGTCCACCTCACACTCGTCTATATCTAAAAGACGGATAAGGAGAGGAAAAGGGAAAAAATATTTTGACTTAATTCTGTATAAGTGTAAATATACAGTGTATAGTGTATAGTGTGTGTGTGTGTGTGTGTGAGCACCTTGACATCTGCGTCCATTAACCAGCATGTATCCTTTCTGGCACTCGCAGCGGTAGGAGCCCATGGTGTTGATGCAGCGCCCCCTCTGGCAGTTGGACGCTCGCTCGCACTCATTTATATCTGAGGAGGAACAGATCAGAAATGATCTTTCTGGAATGTTCTAGAATACAGACAAGTGATGGTCGTCAAACTTTCGTTCCATTTCCATTCAAGCTGATTCCGGTCCATCTTTTCCTTTCCTCTTTCTTCCTGCTCCACCGGATGCCAGCCAACACTACTAAATTCCATTCTCAATCTGTTCCATCCTATCCCATTCCATCCCTTTTTTCATTTTAGAGCATTCCTTTCCAACCAATCCCATCATATCCCTTTCCCTTTTATCCAATCCCCTGTCATTTAAGACCCATCCACCACATCTTAATCCATCTTTTCCTATCCTTTTCCTTTCTACACTATTCCATCCCATTCTATTCCTTTCCATTCAAACCAATTCCTTTCTATCCAATCTAATTCCATATTATCCAATCACATTCCTATTCCATTTATTTTCAACCTTTCCATCCTAGACCATGAATTTCGTCACCATACTCTTTTCCCATGCCCCTATCTCCTACCTTGATTTTATTCAATAAATTGAATTCCATTATATCCCATGTTATTCCTTTCTATTCCATATTTTTCACCTATCCCATTCCTTTCCATCCAAGACCTGCTAAAACCCAATTCCTCTAATCTCATTCTGTTAATCTGGTCAATCCAAACCTGTTTCAATCCCATTCCTTTTGATCCCACTCATTCCTTACTATCCAACCATTTTCCTATCCCAATCCATCCAATCCCATTATTCAATTATATTCCAATCCTATTCCCTTTTAAACAATCCCAACCATATCCTACCCAATTCCATATTATTCATTATATTCAGTGTTATCCTTTTCCATCGCTGCTACATTCCTTTTTAACCAATTCCATTCCTATCCATTAATATCCCATTACACTTTATTTAGTTCCATCCTATCCCATGGCATTCCTTTCTATCCCATACCATTCCTTTCCATCCCATCTAATTCTGTATTATTCAATCATTTTCCCATCTCATTCCATTTAATCCAATCCCATACCTTTCGTCCTACTCATTCTGTATTATCCATCAAATTTCTATCCGATTCCTTCTCAACAATTCCACCCATTCCTACCCAATACCATACCATTCCTGTCCTTTTCAGTGTCATTCTTATTCATCCCTACCTCATTCTTTTCTATCCATTCCCATTCCCATTCTATACATTTACATCCAATCTCATCACTTTCCACTCTATCCCAATCCCCTAATTCCTTTTTTATGTGTGTTAGCATGTTAGCTGCCCTCACCCTCGCAGTGGCTGCCCTCCTGAGTCGGCTGGTATCCAGGGTAACACTGGCACTGAAACGAGCCTTCTGTGTTTATGCAGTGCCCATTCGCACACAAATGGGTGTCCTGGCACTCATTAAAATCTGAACACACACACACACACACACACACACACACACACACACATTAGAACACAGTGTAATTAGTAACTGATGTAAATAAGTGTTCAGTAGGGGAAATCCGCTCACCCTGGCAGCTCTTGCCGTCAGCCTCGGGTCGGAAGCCCTCGTTACACAAACACCGGTACGTTCCGGGTAAGTTCTCACACCGGCCGTTCACACACACTCCTCTCTTCTGACACTCGTTTACATCTGTGTATGTGTGTGTGTTACAGAGAAACAGAGAGGGAGAAGCGTGAGGTCTATATAGTGCAAAGAGCTTGATGGGTACAATATGGGATCAGTTAACCAAAAGACATGAATTAGGAGAGGCCTGATAAGACAATGTAGGAGGGGCTTGAGGACACCATGTGGGAGGGGCTTGAGAACATCAGGAAAGAGGAGCTTGATAAAATATTGTAGGTGAGTTAGCGTGAGAAAGGTGGAGTGGGAGGAGCTTACCTTGAGGATACAATGTGAGGAACGAGGAAAGAATGTGAAAGGATTTATAGAGCATTTATAGACAGTGTGTGTGTGTGTGTGTGTGTGTGTGTGTGTGTGTAAAGATGAAAAGTAAAACAAATTCCAAAATACAAGGATTGTTCTACATCAGTTATGCTCTTTAAATCATGTGGAATCACTGACACAAACACATGCTAATTCTTTTAGACCTGTGTGTGTGTGTGTGTGTTGTAAATCTGAGCTCCCCAGATGGACATTACTGTTATAACCCTGCTTTAATCAGGACTTTGAAGTCCCTTTGGGGGTAATAAAGTCCTGAGCACTGCACAAGCTTTCTAATGAGAAACACTCACATCAGTAACGTTCACACTTCATAACTCGGAAGAATGTGTGTGTGTGTGTGTGTGTGTGTGTGTGTGTACGAGCACTTACCGTAACATACTCCCCCGTGCACCTTGTGTCCAGGCTGGCAGGGAATACACTCATACGATCCAACTGTGTTCTCACACTGTGCATCTGGACAAGTAGCAGGGTCCAAGCACTCATTAATATCTACACAGAAGAATGAAGGTATGAGGGGTTGCTGAATATACACAATGTAACAGGTGTGTGTGTGTGTATGTAATTACCTTCACACACAGGTTGCCTTCGTGATTTGCTCCTAAACCCAGGCACGCAGTCGCACTTGTACGAGCCAGGCAGGTTGACGCAGTGTCCGCCGATCCCGCAGATATCTGGTGTTGAGCACTCGTTAATATCTGAAACCAAGCCAACAAAACAATGACACACTGTGGCGTGGAGGAAAATGATCAACAATGGGGCGGAGTGGAGCAGGGAGGAGCAGGGAGGAGCAGGGAGGAGCAGGGAGGAGCAAGGAGGAGCAGGGAGGAGCAGTCGACTTCGCTCACCCACACAACGCGGCTTCACGTGATGTCCGATCAGCTGGTTGCCGGGGTGACAGTTGCAGCGGTACGAGCCGACGGTGTTGATGCATGTGCCCCGTCCATGACCACAGGGCTCCCCCTCACACTCGTTCTCATCTACACACACACACACACACACACACACACACACACACACACACACACACACACACAGAGATATAACAAATCTTGTCTGACATATGGAACAACCAATCCACAAACACACAGAGAGACAAAGAGAGTGATGACAGACAGACATTCAGACAGACAGTCAGACAGAAAAACAGACAGACAGACAGATGAACAGACAGACAGACAGACAGATGAACAGACAGATGAATAGATAAGCAGAAGAACAATTATACAGAAGAAACAAACAAACAATCAAATAGTTGAAAAAGCAGACAAATGGATGAAAAGACTAAGAAAAAAACAAACATAAACAAACAGACAGACATCTCTGTACCAGCCACAATGTGTGTATTTCTGTGTGTGTGTGTGTGTGTGTGTGTGTGTGTGTGAGTATACACACACCTACGCAGCTCTTCCTCTGGGTGTGAGGACGGTATCCAGCTTTGCACTGACACGTGAAGCCATTATGTGTGTTTATACACTCTCCTTGACCACAGATGTTCCTGTTCAGTTTACACTCGTCCACCTCTGTAAAACACACACAATCCAAAAACAGCACAAAATAACAATTCGGCTGTGGACCTTAGTCAGTATTTGAAACATTACATGGAAAAAGGAAGAATATAGCTGATGGTTTGCTGAGCAAACAAACAAAAAACTAAAGTAAATAAATAAACACACAAATCCAAACAGCTGAAAATTGACCAAATGTGTTCACACACACACACCACAGCTGATTTACTTTAGCCGCACCCACAAAACCTTATAAAAAGAAATGTACAAAATGAGATGTAGCGAGATGTAGCAAGGTGAGGTGAGATGTAGCGAGATGTAGCGAGATGTAGCGAGGTGTAGTGAAGTGTAGTGAGATGTAGCAAGGTGAGGTGAGATGTAGCAAGATGTAGCGAGATGTAGCGAGGTGTAGTGAAGTGTAGTGAGATGTAGCAAGGTGAGGTGAGATGTAGCAAGATGTAGCGAGGTATAGCGAGATGTAGTGAGGTGTAGTGAGGTATAGTGGGGTGTAGCGAGATGTAGCGGGGTGTAGTGAAGTGTAGTGAGATGTAGCAAGGTGAGGTGAGATGTAGCGAGATGTAGCGAGATGTAGCGAGGTGTAGCGAGGTGTAGTGAGGTATAGTGGGGTGTAGTGAGATGTAGAGAGGTGTAGTGAGGTATAGTGGGGTGTAGTGAGATGTAGAGAGGTGAGGTTTGAAAAGTAGTGAGATGTTATGAGGTGAGGTGATGTGAAATGCGAAATGAGGTGAAATGCAAAATGGGTTGAGGTGTTGTGAAGTGGTGTTATTAAGTGAGGTGAGATGTGAGGTGAGATGTAGTAAGGTGAGGTGGTGAGGCCAGTGGTTGCCGTGGAACTCACGCGAGACCTGCGTCTGAGCCACTGCCAGAGTTTCTTTCTCGCGTGGAATGTGGATTATGGGATGTGTCGTCGGACGAGGAATAAGAACTGGAAGGAAAGTGCAAGAAAAAAACTGAGAAAGTGTTTATTAAAGAGGCAATAAAGAAATAAATGGATGAAAAAAAAAGATGAACAAAATGAAAGAGAGAAGCATGTCCACCTGGGACACGAGGGGCGTGTGTGCTGATCGGCTGGAACTGCATGGGTGTGGTCACCTGAACTGGCACTTCCTGTGATTAAAAGTGGAAAAAGAAATCGAAACGTTTTAGTGCTTGGGTCACTTCCTGCGTGTCACTTCCTGTGTGTAATGTATTGATTGAAAAAAAAAAGTGGAGGCTCTTACCGGTGGTTTGATCTCTGTAACACAAAAAAGATTTTTTTTATTTTTATTTTCAAGTAACGTCTCTATAAACCGAATGACATTCATAAAATGTGTAAATTATAGCACCACTCACCCTTGTGAGGTAAAAGTGGGAAGTCGGGCTGGATGGCCAAAGTGCTGCGGAAATGAAGGTATGACATTCCCTTTCCTGCTGGACAGATCTTAATGAAGGAGGCTAAAGAAAGAGAAAAAGAAAATACATTTTGAGTGCCGTATTCCACCCCATAAAAGTAAAACAAATTAGTATCTAGTCTCTATAAAAATCTAAGAAAGGGGCGTGGCTTGAGAATAGGTAGGTCACATGACCGTAACGTGTCCAATGCAAGAATGTTTGTAAAACCCAAACCACTGAGTTTCTTGATTATTTTGTAAAGCACACACACACACACACACGCACACACACACTGACCGGTGCCGTCCTGCGGGCATCTGTCGCAGTTGGATCCCCAGGCTTTGCCCACGGTGCAGCAGCAGAGCTCTCGTGAAATGTTGGTGGAGAGAGCGTATTCACAACGACCTGCCTCGGACACTATGAGGAAACACGGACCCTGGTCCACCACTGAGACCGAGGGGTGGGTAGAGGAGGGGGGGTTTCAGATACACAGATGAGCACATGATAAACTTGGTTTATGTGTGTGTGTATGCTTTCCAAACTTTTGACTGGTAGTATATCTGTGTGTTTGTGTGTGTGTGTATGTAAGTGTGTGTGTGTGTGTATGTATGTGTGCAACAACTCTTACCAACACAGCGCGTTCTGTCTTTCAGGACGTATCCTGGTTTGCAGGTGCAGCGAAAACTTCCCTGTGTGTTCAAACACTCACCGTTCTGACAAACACCCTGCATCATACACTCGTTAATATCTACACACACACACACACACACACACACACACACACACACACACACACACACACACACACACACACACTTTATTAGTTTTAGGGACTACATGAATTTTATTACAATGGAGATACACACACAATATATTAATATATGATGATGATTTTGATTTGGTAGACATTGATAAAGATTTAAATCCACCCCAACCAAACACACACACACACACACACACACACACACACTAACCCCTTTACCTTGGCAGTGTGTTCGGTTTAATCTTTTGTAACCTTGAGGGCATGTGGAGCCGAATTCCTCGATTATCGTCTGTGACTTCCCGGCATCTGTGTGTGTGTGTGTGTGTGTGTGTGTGTGTGTGTGTGTGTGTGAGAAAAAGAGATATATAGAGAGAGAGAGAGAGATCATTTGAGTAATAATCCCATTAAAGGGGTTTGAACTCTGAAAATCCCCCACATTATTTGTACAGGGTTTAAACACTGTATTTTTTGGACCTGGTTAAAACACTGTATTGCTCGCATAACTGGAAAAATTGTCCTCTGAAAAGGAAAGAAAAACCCGTCCCAAAGTAAGGTATCGAATAGAAACGAAGAAAAATGAAGGCGATTTGAAAAACATCTCAAATGAAAAGAACAAAATCGGAAACAGGTTTCGGTTTAACAGGCGCGGAAAAGAAAAGAGAAGGCAGTAAAATAAACAAAACAGGGTTTTTATTGGCTGCAAGAAAGAACGAAAAAAAAAACAAAAAACGAGACAAGACGGGGAAGGAAAGAAGGCATCGCCGAGCCGCTTGACAGTTATGAGAAGAATGTTTTTGGAGGAGCACAGCGAGTTTCCCCTTCTCGCCTCACGCGCTCCTCCTCGCCAGTAAAACAGAGGAAAATCGAGACGCGTCTGGAAAAGAGATGATTCACAGAGTTGGAAGGGAAAAAAAGAACAATGATATAATGCCCTTTTCTTAATGTTGTTTTTCTCTCAGCAAGAAATTCCCCTGTTCTGCTATTGTCCGATACATTCAGATCAATTCCTTCTAAGAACACAAATCGACTCCTAATAATTGCCTGAATTGGATTTATTTTTACAGCCAAACGTTTGTGGACACCTGACCAGACCATCCCTTTCCACATTTCCTGTTTTTCCTCCACTCATCTGGGAAGATGTTCCAATGTGGAGATTTAATTCAGCCACAAGACTGTTAGGAAGGTCAGGTACTGATTTAGGTGAGAAGGTCAGGAGGGCTTTGGGCGGCAAAAGAGATGGAGTTTTATAATAGAAGATCTTCCACACACTTCCCACCCATGCACAGCAGATCGTCATGAAGCTGGCTTTGTGCACAAACATATCATTTAGGTTTTAAAGTTCTAAAGGGAAAATGTCATGCTACATCATCCAAAGGCTTTGTGGTAACAGTTTGGAGAAGAACCACATCTGGCTGGAATAGTCAGGTGTCCCAATACTTTTGGAGAAATACTGTATGTTTCGATACAATAAAGTAAGAAATAAAGTAAGAAACACATTTACACACGGCTTCTCCTCCATCCTCTGCTTTTGTCTCGGCCTGACATTGAGGGCGTGTCGTAGGAAAAAAGAGCGAAGCCACTATGACACACACACACACACACACACACACACCCTCCCCCACACACATACACACACATTTACAGACACACTGATGTTGGCTTGGTGAAAATAACCTGGCGTGTACCACAGAGCCGCTATTGTCTGCTCTCACGTTCGAGAGAGAAATCTGGCACAGAGGTGAGTGAAGACAGGAGCGAAAGACTATCAGGATAGAAAAAGTACAAAAAAAATCTAAACTAAAGGTTTTTTCTTCTTGGGTCAGAACCTGACATTCTGAATACAGTAACACAATCTGGGCAGCCAAAAGTATCAAAACAATCCAAAGAAAAGGTTTACTTTTACAGGTGAACGTTCAGGGGGAAACCTGGTGTGTGATTGGTTGCTTCGGTGATTTAAAAAATATAATTCAACATTACAACAATTTTTATTTTTTATTTTTATTATTTTATTTCAGGCCTCATCCTCACATGCTGGACAAAAAGTCTTTAGACAGACAGACTGACTGACAGACAGACAGGCAGGCAGGCAGACAGATTTTCAGTGTAACGTCGTGAATAAGCATGATAATGAAATGGATTTACAGACTTACATGGGAGCTTTGGACACTTGTAGCATTTGTTTTGGCCCCAGGAATTTCCTACACTGCCACAGCAGTCCTCCTGATTAGTCAGACCAGGGAGAGGGTTACTGCTACACTACAGCACAGAGAGAGAGAGAGAGAGAGAGAGAGAGAGAGAGAGAGAGAGAGAGAGAGAGAGAGAGAGAGAGAGAGAGAGAAAGATACACAGACAGACAGGCAGATAGACAGGTGAAGAAAGAGACAGCAATATGAGAGAAAAATGGAAAAACAGATATAGGGAGATTAATGAGGAGGTAAAGAGGAAAATAAAATAAAAGAGAGAAAGACAACAAGGAAAGAGAGACGAGAAAATAGAGGACGAAAGAGTAAAATGCAGAGACATAGATAGAAAGAAGAGGGAGAGACAGAAAGTAAAAAGAGACAGAGGAAGAGACAGAGAGACAATTAAAAAAATGTGAAGAAAGGAAAGAGAGTGACAGAATGGTGAAAAGGTGAAAAAAAGATAAAGGAAGAGATCAAGAGCGACAGAGAATGCAGTAGGAAAAGAGTGATGGAGATAGATTGTACATTGTACATGATACCATCATTATCATCATCATCATCATCATCATCACCATCATCATCATCATAATCAGAGCCTTATTTCTTTTTGTCACTCACAGCTTGTTTGGGCGTGGTCTCCTGAAAGCACCGCCCCCTGGGCTTTTGTGTCAGTGGAGGAAGGCGTGTCACACCTTTAGGAAGCTTGGCCTCGGAATGGTCGAACGATTGGATGACGACGGAGGTGTCGGGCGAATGATGGACACGTACATTAAACTGCACTGAGGACAAGAATATTGGGGAAAATCTTATCAAGGAGCATCAGAAATTAGGATACTGTGTGTGTGTGTGTGTGTGTGTGTGTGTGTGTGTGTGTGTTACCCTCAGATGAGTGATGGCCGGTGCCCTGGGGCAGTGGCAGTGTAAAGTGTGTGTGTGTGAGCTGCTGGCGTCCAGCTGATCCACTCGAATCTGACAAACCCGCACCATCTGGCCTCACCTACAGAGGGAGTGAGAGAGAGTGATAAAAAAGGAAGGGAGAGAAAGAGGTGAACATAGGAGAGTGTGAGAGAATGAAGAGAGGAGAAAGCGAGAGTGATGAAGAAGAGTGAGTGAGTGATGAATGGGAGAAGATGTCTGAGTGAGTGAGTGAGTGATGAATGGGAGGAGGAGTGTGTTCTTGCCTGTAGAGTGTAGAACGGCTGCTTGTTGCCGCGTGAGGCCTGAGTGCGGAGAGGAAACTGGCACAGTCTGCCTGTGAAACCCGGTGGGCAGAGACAGTGTGTACGGTTACTACACACACCTCCATTTACACACGTCAGGGGACACACCACTGTGTAGAGAGGGAGACAGAAAGAGAAAGAGAGAGAGAGAGAGAGAGAGAGAGAGAGAGAGAGAGAGAGAGAAAGAGAGAGAGAGAGAGACAGAGACAGACAGAGAAGAGTTGCAAATTATAATTATACATCTTAAAAACTCATCAAGTAGAAATACTGAGAAAAATGATAATCCAAAGAGAAAAAAAGATTTTTTTTTTTTTTGGGGGGGGGGCAATGGCTATGCTGACTTTCACCAATAGAGAAAGCAGATAAACAGAAATGATACAGCTAGACAGAGATTAAGCGATTGATAGATAGATAGACAGGCAGGCAGACAGACAGACAGATGCAGCAAGGAAGAAAAAGAAAAAGATCACATAGACAGAGAAATACCATAAAGGAATAAAAAGGAACATAGAAGAAAAACAGACAGAAATGACAAACAGAAGGGACAAAGACAGACAGACAAACAAAGAAAGGAATTTGATTAATAGGCAGACATTTTCATAGACAAACAGTACAGAGAAAGACAGACATAAAGGAAAAAGATACACAGGCACAGAGACAGACAAAAAGACAGACAGCCAGGATACAGACAAAGAGAAGAAAGAGACAGACACAGACAGACACACAAACAGAGAGAGACATGATATAGACACATAGACAGCAGATAGGATACAGACACACAGGCAGAAAGACAGAGAAACAGACAGGAAAATGACAGACAGTATACAGACATACATAAAGAATGAGACAAACAGACAGGATACAGACACAGACAGGCAGACAAAGAGAAAGTGAGGTTAAACTAATGACGTCATCAACATGAGCCACATTCACGTTTATGAGCTCTGTATTTAGAGGAAAACAGGAAGTGAGTGCAACCCACACACACGCCTCATTTCACACAGCCATAACCACCCAGCTTTCTGGGTCATGGAGCAGTGTGTGTGTAGGTGTGTGTATGTTTATGTGTGTGAGTGTGTGTGTGTGTGTGTGTGTGTGTGTGTGTGTGTGTGTGTGCACACGTGCATTTATTAGCAAACTTCACCTAACGAAGTAAATTCAGACGATTTTCCATAAATCTGATGTCACACCGGTTCTGCTCCTGCCAGAGCAGGGAGCTTCACTCGAGCGCTAATCAGACAGACGGCTAATAAAGCAGACGCTAGCAGACTTGCTGACGGGCCTCGTCTCAGCCGTCTTCCTCTGTTAACGTGCACTCAACACTGCCAGTGGATATGTTACCAAGGTGATTAAATACTACAATTAGTAAAGGGGTGCATGACGCACTCGTGGCCATTTCCACGTAGACGTTTTACACACGTGTCCCAGAGAGGCCTCATCTTAAACACACGATCTGCATTTCTGAACAGTTTACAAAAACATACTGTTAGCTTGTTGTGCTAGCTAACTAGCATTAGTGGAAAAAAATCATAAATTACTGAATTTTACTAACATTTCTCTAAATTCTGTAATGCTATCTTAATGACTAGCATTAAAACTGGATGATAAAATGGGCTCAGGTTAGCATGCGTTCAGGTTTCACTTGCTGACTAGCAATAGCATGGAAAAGCCTAAGTATTAACTAACAGGATTTGAAGATCTCGTGAGTAATGCTGTCAGGTGAGCAGGCTAGCTTGCTGACTAGCATTAATGGTAACGCTTATGCTCCTGACTATTAGTATTTGATGGACCTCAGGCTAGCTAATTGTTGGGTAGCATCAGCGAATGCTATCTGCTTGTTTATTGGCTGAAGGTCTTATTGATGTAAAAAAGAGGTGGAGTTAAAGATACACATCACCGCATTCTTTACTTTCTTTTGCTAAATCTGGTAGCGCATGTCTTTAACACCACCTTTTTTTGATGTCAGAGGAAACCTACAGTTTTCTGTACTGTAATGCTAGTCATTTCATATGATATGTACACTGCCAAATAAGGAAGTGTTTACTGTACCGTATTAACATTTTACTTCATTTTATACTTTTATTAATACATTTCATTATTCCATAAAACTCCATAAAAACTATTCGCTATAAGTTTTTGGGTCTATCATGCTATCTGCGAGAGACACGGGAAAATCAGCCAAACGAATTCGTTATATGGAAAATGCAATTCCACCATAAACTGGGGTCATGAGATTTAAACCGTAGTAAAGCGGGGGATTACTGTATATCTGACCCCTGACGAATCCTGTCGGGACTGCACATGCTAGCATGCTGACTAGCATTA
>MU526172.1:1949915-1956251 GCA_024362625.1 Silurus asotus
ATCCATTGTTGTATTTAAAATATACATTTTATGGGCAAAAGTTTGTGGACACCTGACTATAACATATCTGCTTCCTTTTAAACATCCCATCCCACATTTTATCTTCATTTCCTGTTATAATAACCTCCACTCTTCTGGGAAGATGTTCCACCCTATTTTTATGCATCTCGATGCATAGTTGACGATAAGATACATTAAAGATGAAGCAGCTCCCAATGCGATGCGATACGATTCCCCGATTACGATGCAGTGCGATCCGATTCGATTTAAGTTACTTCTAACGCACGGCCATTTCACAAAAATGCCTTTGTAGTGCAAAAACAAACAGATGAAATTAAACCAAATAAATCTTGTTCTGTGTGCCGGAAGACGCAGCTCTACCTCTGCCATGTTAATCCGTATTCTATGTGACTCTCAGGACACACCTCGGTCTCCATAGTATTGGCGATACTCACGTAGCAGAACGCACAAAAAAAAAAAAACAGTTTAGTGACGAGAAATCGATTTACATATACAGTCAAATATAGGTCACAAATTTTTCAATAATAAAAGTACAGCGCATCTACTAATAATTATATAGAAATAAATTGTTTTTTTACAGATGCAAATATGTTAAAAAACAATGCATTGTGATACAAATGCAAACTTCCATCAGATCGCTCTATTTTATGCCGATGTGAATCGCTGAATCCTAAAATCCTATTCTATACTCATATCTTTTACTCAGCCGTAACACACACACTCTCTCACACACACTCTCTCACACAAAGAAAGAAAGAGAATGGGACTCCCTCCCTCCCCACTAGCATACTTGTCATGCCTCAGCTACTTGGTAATCTTGCTTAGACATCTACACATACTTACACACACATTTACACACAAGATTTAATTTCTCTCTGAAACCCGACACGTTTCGTGCATCGATTTGTCCGAACAAGCCGGCGGTGTGCAGGGTGTAGTGCGTGTACAGCGAAACACTAAATTCACAGGTGTTTAAATAGCGGTGGATCAAAGTCAGAACAGATTATAAACTGAAACACAGGCTCTGCGCGTGAGGCCATGAGTTCAAATCCCAGCACCAATTTCCAATTTGATTGAAATATACTGTATGAAATGTGTAGCAGCAGTAAAACAGATGGCAGAAAAAAGTCAGACATTGAACTTATTTCACATAATTGCACAACATATTAACATTATATACCCCAACCAGGCATAATATTATGACCATAATAAATCATAACATTACGACCAAAATAAACTCTATTAAACTCTGTATGAACACTTCAGCAATCATTAATGATCTCAAGTTGTGAGCAAATGGTGAAATGTCGCTCACAGACGACGCCGGCGTGAGTAATTTCATTTGTCCTAGTTTGTAAATGAGCAATATCATCATGCATCTTCAACATCATCTACAAATCTAAATGCTCATCTAAAACATTTCATAAGTCTCTTTAAGTTTAAAAAAATAAACAATCTTGAAATCGAAAAAATCGAATCATTCCTTCAATAATGAGTCCTGGAAAAAACCCAAACAAAGAAGAAAAGTGATTTATGTTTGTCACCTGTTCTTTACAGCATGATGATATGAGGCTGGGGTCAGATACGATATAGTGCTCCTGGAGCATAAAGGATTATGGGCCTTGCTTAAGGGCCCAAAGAGTGGCAGCTTGGCAATACTGGGGCTTGAACCACTCACTTTCCGATCAGTTACCCAAAGCCTTAACCACAGAGTGACCACTTGCTCTTTCATGCCCCACATTTCACTTATCCTGCAGAAAAACCACCATATAAAAATATTTTTTTTAATATAAATCTTTGACTTTATTTTTCCCAAATGTGTCCTGGAAATAACTTATGAAAGTGCCCTCTTTTTTTGGCACGAGCAGAAAAGCATGAGTTCAGTGTTCTGAACTGGTCAACAACTTCTAAAAGCAGGACATTCCCTCCGGGTGACGTCAGGATTTCTTTATTTTTACTTAACAGCCCAGCGACAGGCCCAGACATTCTTACACAGTAGTGTTTGTGTGTGTGTGTGTGTGTGTGTGTGTGTGTGTGTGTGTGTGTGTGTGTGTCTAATTGATGCTAGGAGTAAATGTGCAAGTGCATAAGATGTAGCAGTAAACAAAGAGAAGAACGAGTACAGTTCTCGCATTTTAATTTTAAAACGATATAAGTGCTTCAGTTAGACGCTATGTGTGTGTGTGTGTGTGTGTGTGTGTGTGTGTGTATGTGTGTGTGTGTGTGTGTGAGAGAGAGAGAGAAAAAGAGCTGCAGCCCAGAATAAATGACATAATCGCAGCTTCTTAAAAATAGTCGGAGAACATTGATAACTGAGTGCACACACACACACACACACACACACACACACACACACATATATATAAATATAGATGCTGTTTAAGTAACACTTCTGGATATCTCTATAAACTAATCACAGCAATAAACAACACATCATCAACTCACGCCGCACAAACACAAGCACGCAATATACAGATGTGCACCTGAGCGGAAATTACCCACAATTACACACAAATCAGGGTGAAACGCAAACACTCATCTCTGATTGTGAACCTCCGGTCTCCTGGGCCAACCGGGAAAACACCAGAAAAAGAGCAAGTTGTTTAAATAGCAAAGACACACACACACACACACACACACACACACACACACACAAACACACACAAATAAAGAAGCCTGTCTTTGCCTGCCAAACTGTGAGATCCGTAAAAACTGCCTGCACAGTCGTCAAAGAGCAGCGAGTCCAAGGGAAAACATCCCAGAGTCGGATTGCATCACAATTCCTCAGCTTCAAGAAAGTCAGAGCACGTATCTCAAATCCGGTTCATCAGCTTGCAATCTAATTCTAATCTAATCTAATCAGAGTGAAGTCTCTATTCATGCCAAGTCATCCAGAAGTTGAGCCAGCTCCAGTTATGTCCCACCTAATGAAGATTTTAGACTTTCAAAAAGAAGATCCCGACCCTGTGAGCGGTTCCAGCTCCAGTTGGATCCCACTTTATGAATATTTCAGACATTGGACTTTAAGGATAAACAACCTCTTAATCAAGATGCAAAATAACCTTCTACATCTGCTGTTTCTCCATCATTGAAGATTTAAAGACTCAGGCATAGAGGAGTTGGTGTACAATGATTTTAGATGGTGAGCTAATTTATAAGTTGCTCTCTTTAGGAGCACCTACTTCCTCAGATCCAACTGACTGTAGAAGACTGTAGAAAGGTCATTACTCATAATCACACACACCTGTGTTTATGGTATTTCCCATTCTCTGGTGTTTCAATGTTTTAATGATTTATTAATGAACTTAAGTGTGTGTAGGTGGTGAATGATTTAGCATGAAATTTTCCCTTCAGTTGAACTAGGAGACCCAATTTTGTTCCAGCATGACATCTGGGCACAAAAGGTGGTGGGTTGGAAGTGTATAGAAGATCTTGAATGGCCTGCTATAGTGCTCAAACCCTACAGAACACCTTTTTTTGGGATTATTGTAAATGATGATGGAATCCCAGGCCTCCTCACCTCACCTACATCAATACCTAACACCCTTGTGGCTGAATGAACAAAGAAATCTCCACAAAATCTAGTGGATAATCTTTCCAGAAGAGTGGAGGTTATTATAGCATTAAAGGGGACTAGATGTGGAATGAGATGTTCCAAAAAAAACAACACCACACTCCTTTGTCTATGGTATAGTCTATCGTTCATCCATTAAATTCCCTGTTACTGCATCAGGTTTTTCATATATCAGCTAACTCCCTCACAGGCTGAAGTTTAGGATGACTATAGAAGCTAGCTGACTATTAAAAACGTGCTGATGTCTAGCAAAAAACGCTTAGCTGCTTAGCTCAAGGCTTTCCTAAGTCACATACATCACATATTTTTTTCAAAATCAGTGTTCAAGCAAGTTCATTTTAGCACCAGAAACGTACCTATTGAATGTGCTGAGTGCTAACATTAAACTGACAGGTCTTGCTAGCTATTTTGATTGTTTGCTAGCCTGTTAGCTAGTTACCGTAGCGGAAACCGAGACATAAACATGTTACATAAATATATATTAGTGTAGAATGCTGCCTGAGGTGATATCAATGAATTAATTGATGTATTTGTTTATTTTTGTACATATGTTTTCTCCGAAGTAAACAATTTGCCTCAGGATTCAGAAACACACACAATGTCTGACCATTAAAGACTTCAGAAACTATATTTCTTGTATTTTCACAATTTCCTCATGTTTTTGTTCTGAATATGCTTTTCATTAGTAGTAGTAGTTAAATCTGTTTGGAAAAATGTGCTAGCATGTGCGAGGAGAAGAAATCCCGGCAGCTCGGCTAGCTATTTTATCTGCTATTTAGTTGGAGCCTAAAACAAAACAGGAAGCAATAAATAAAAGAGAAACAAACGGTTTAGCGAGCAGCCCCTGAGGTGATTTCGAAAGAAATTATTTACGGATGAAGGAGGGGGATTTATAAATACAATACGGTGATCATGAATCAGTTTTCACATAATTTTTTGTGAAAAATTGCATTTGAGTGTCGGCTAACTCTGAGGAGAAACTCTTTATTTGTTGCTCCGCTGCAGCAGTTCTCTAATGAGAGCTGTAAATAACTGGCCTCTTTCACGGCAAGGGGAAAAAAAAGCTTTGGTGGGAAAACGTTAGCCACGGAGGCCGTGACCTTCCCGAGTTTCCCTTTTTTCCCACTTTGTTTGACGAGGATTTGCGCAGTTTAGATCAGTGTAGGTGAAAATTTCCAACCACTCGTTAGCCAGGAGAAATTTTTCCACACTGCGGCCTGGACAAATTACGGAGCTCGATCTGATATCGGTAAGCCGAGAGAAAGAGAGACTGTGGAGACGAACCTCAGAGCTGGACGCTCCAGTGAGTAAGCATAAACCAATATAAGTCACCGCTGGTTGTAAAAGACAAGGCCCTGTATGTGTGTGCGTGTGTGTGTGTGTGTGTGTGTGTGTGTGTGTGTGTGTGTGCTTATTCTCGTAAAGACCTTAAACACAGGCTATCACTAGCAGCTGATGACGCAGCACACCCACGACAGATCATTTGGAGCAAAACACTCGTCTCAAAGAGTCTCTCACACACACACACTCACACAGGGGCATACATAAACACACACACACACATGTGCACACACACAGGGGCATATTTTCTGCTGTGGTTTTTTCAACACTCGGCCCACGCTGAGCCATGACCTACGGCTTTTTTCCATGAATACTACCAGGCAAAAGAAAGGGGGGAAAGTAGTAGAGAGAGAGAATGAGAGAGAGAGGGGAAGAAAGAGTTAAAAGGGTGGAAGAAGCAAAGCTGGGAAAATGAGAAGAGGGAAGAAAAAAAAAGATGAAAATATGTGGCGTATGTGTGTGAAAGTGAGGAGAGCGAAACAGAAAGAGCAGAAGGAGAACGTGGCTGTAACGTGGACCGTGCGTCCTCTCCGAACGCTGACTGTCGAGGGGTGGACAAAGGAGACAAAGGGCACGGACGGAGTGGATGAATATGTGATTTGTTAAGAGAAAAAGAAAAAAAACACCTGAAAGCATTTAGGCGGAAATAAAAAAAGCGTCTTCACACACAAATCTCAGCCTTCGTTTCTCGCAGTAACTCAATGCCACAGAGTTCCTCAAATCTGATTGGTGCAGAAGGAATGACTGATTTCACACTAATACGTTTGCCTATGCATACTTTTCTCTCCGTTTTGGCCTTTCTCAGTCAACACAAACGTATCTTTATGAAAACATGCTCCAAAGTGGATACATTTGAAAACGTTTTTGACTCGCATTGTGGAAGGTGTAAAAACTGAGACCTCTGAAAACGAAGATGCATTTTTAGTTGTTGCCGTGGCGTTTCAAAGTAAACAAACGGCAGACGAAAATGATGCGGGTAGTATTATGCACAGTACAGGGATGTAAATGTTTTCCAGACGGTTCAGTGTGGATGAATGAAAATCGAAGTGTAAACGCGGACCTTTTCCTTTTTTTTTTTTTACAAAAAACGCTGTTTCCAATTTTATCCAGATTAGTGTAGATGTAGACTGAGACGTCATGGTTCCCATGGCAACAGCTGCCTCATAGGGACTTGAGTCAAATAAACTGTTAGTTGGCTGTTAACATTGGAAGAAGTCTCCAGTGTCAGAGGTGTGTGATGGAACATTTTTAGGTGTGTGTTGTGGCTACTCTGAAACATGAACTTGTGACCCTGAGGCTACGTCCACGTTAATCCAGTTAAATCCGAAAACTTATCAATTTTACGTTGTAGTGAAACATTTGAAAAGCAATAACACCCAAAAAAAAAAAAAAAAAAAAAA
>MU526172.1:1956258-1961258 GCA_024362625.1 Silurus asotus
AAAAAAAAAAAAAAAAAAAAAAAAAAAACCCACACCCTAGATGTTCGTATATTTAATATTATATATTTTTAGTCATGTGACCCAAAATGTTCCTCCTTTTTTGCGAGGAATCCCGTGTGTATGAGGCAGGAATTGCAGCGACAGGAGAAGATGCAGTGTTGACAGCTACATGTAAGAATCGAGATGAGCTAAGGTACGAAAATGCTCTAAAAGTTCACACAAACACAACTCAGAAATTTGAAAATGTGTGTACCATGGCTGTACCTGTACAAACAAGGCAAGAAAAAACACAATAAAAGGAGTGTGTGTATGTGGCAGCTTGTGTATACTTGAAGTCCTCATCAAACATTCAGTGACTGTGTGTGAGCTGCAGCTGACCAATACAAACATCACCCACTTCAGTAAAAACCTCAGGTGACTCATCATCCTGTCCACGAGACTGGATCGCTATATAACCACGCTGTGTTTTAGAACCTCAGTGTCTGCGTGGGGGGTTTGAGGAGCCTGAAACCTGCCAACATCGACACACATACAAACACACACACACACACACACACATCACACCTGTGTAACTTCTGGATCTCATTCCAAGATACAGCGATCAAACCACCTCTTGGATGGATTTTTATCAGTTCACTAATTATACTGTGTGGATTACTTTATTTATCTAAACTATAAAGGCAAAAGATTGTGGACACATTTTTGACCACCCCATTCCACACTGAGTCTCTATTTCCTGTTATTATAAGCTCCAGTTTTCTGGAAAGATGTTCCACTAGATTTTGTGAAAATTTGTGTGATTTCATCCAGCCACAAGGGTGTAAGTAAAGCCCGATATTGATGTGGATAGGGTGCAGTCAGCATGAAAAATTCACGTAGTGTTTTTTACCTGCCTGAATCAGACATCTTTACCAGATCAATTGTACTACGAAGTATGCAAGGTGTGCGCCAGTGAGACAGCTTCATTTGTGAGAAACGACGCAAGGATTTAAAAGAGCTTTTCTCCTGTTTAGTTTCGGTGAGTCAACGTCTGGTAATGGCAGCAGGGTGTCTTAAGTGAAGGCTGCCTCGCTTTCACACGCCTCAGGACCAGGACCAGACCTCTACATGAGGAAGAAGAGATTCAGATACAATAGTCACGATCTTATAATCAATACGATGTGATTTGTCGGATGCCAGGGCTTTGGTCCTTATCAGGGAATAAAAATATAACGATAACGTATCATAATGATGTATCGAAACATCTTTCGGAGTTCTCGGTTTAGCGTATTGTGGAGTCGGTTAAATTGCTAGTTTTCTGCTAACGATCCATAAAAACAAATCACAGCAAAAACATTGTGACACGGATCACAAAACACACAAAATTCAGATCTTTTCCAAGATAATGGAGTGATACAAATTTGTGATATCTGTATGCCAGATTATGATAAACATCCCCAGATGCTGGAATCGCTACAACTAAAAAAAACCTGGACTGTCTCCAGACGTCACGGTGAGAACGATGATGGCTTATTCAGGCCACTAAAGCACAAGGGAAGATTTAGCTTCAATCAACTGTACAGAGAAGTGAAGAGGTTTAACCCCTTCAACACCATGCTTATTATTATTATTATTATTATATACATTGTGGGGTCAAACGATTTGGGACAAGCACCTTTTCCAGCCATTTGTGCTTCTTCTTCAAACGTCCACAAACTTGAAGGTACACAATTGTACACTGGGTCTCTGGGTGCACTAGCATACATTTTTCCTTTCCTCCATCCATTTCTTTCACTGTTTTTATTATTTTTTGTTTCGTAAATTGCCAAGAGACACATTAATGGGCAAGTATCACTAGCAGAACATTAGCTGCAAATTGTTGCCTCAAATTAACTAATTAGTTCTTTGATGAAAAAAACTTCATTTGACTAGCATTTTTTGACTAGCATTTTTTACTAGTCCATGTGTGTGTGAGAGACAGAGTGAGTGTGTGTGTGTGTGTGTGTGTGTGTGTGTGTGTGTGTGTGTGTGTCCATCCTGGATATCCATAAATGTAGCTTTCTCTAGACCATTAATCAGCTTCCTCTTTTCTTTTTTGCCGCATCGGTTTATTTCAGGGCTCGGTTCACGTTCGCTCCAAAATAACCCTGTGTGAGAGCACAAACCAAAATCAGACTCGTCCACCCCCTCCTCACCCACACACACACACACACATACACACACACACACACACACACACATACACACACATACACACACAATCGTTTTGCCCCATTTGTCTCAGACATTCTTGGCTTTAAATAACAAATTACCTCGGATGTGTATTAACTCGGATTCTAGCTTCCTCCTCACGCAGATATAAACAGAAGAGGATGAAACACACAGACACACACACACACACACAGACACACACACACACACACACACACACACACACACACACACACACACACACAGACATAACTCTTTTACTAAAGAGTGGAAACATTTTCTAGAGAGCTGGAGAAGGAGATAAATGTTGGAAGGAGAAAACCAGTGTGTCTGCCATGTGTGTGTGTGTGTGTGTGTGTGTGTGTGTGTGTGTTAGACTAAAGACCCTGCTGGGTAGACTCTATGGCACCTCAGCTTTTACTTTGTGCACAATAGTACAGAAAAAGTCACAATACGGGGAAAGCATTAAAGACTGAAAGAGTAAAAATCGAATTTTCTTTCTTTCTTTCTTTCTTGCTTTCTTTCTTTCTTTCTTTCTTTCTTTCTTTCTTTCTTTCCCAGAATTCCATCTATCTGGTGACGCTTGAAAACCCAGGAAAGAATCAAACCCTGGCGTAATTGTAGTGTTTGACGAAGCGAGAGTGCGAAGAAACGCCGGCGTTGTGGCTGTTGTAGAGGCGGAGACTTAACGTCCGCCGAAAAAAAGCATTTTCCCTACAAAACTCGAAAGAAAGAAAAGAAGCCAGACCAGACAGACTTCTACAGCAGGCACATAAGCTCATGTTTAAAACGGGCCCAGTGGTGATCCACGTTTATTCAAAATATCTCGAAAACTTGCTGTCGGATTGTAACAACATTGAAAAAAATTTATAAAGACAAAGGTCATAATCACGACCTGCTGTGAGTCTTTTCTTTTGGTAAGTGAAACCCCGCCCCCCAATAAACACACTGTAATTAGCTTTATTTGAATAAACATATTGGGGGACTATATATAATATAATATTACAAAACGTAACTTAAATGTGATAAAAAAAGCTTTTTGTCGAAACACGTGAAATTAAACTGCTGGTGTTGGTGTTGGTGCTTGTCCTCCGAAAAATGCTGATTGCAGATTTCATTATTATTATTAGAAGTAGTAGAATGTTATAATCAAGGTCTCGCAGTAGTAGGTGGAAATGGTGGACTTGGCATCCCAGAATGCAATTCAGCGATAGGTCAGAGAGCCCTAATGGCATCAGGATCTTTTGATAGTTGATGATTGTTGGATAAAGGATCAAATCACATTGAATCGCGTCACCTTTTTACGTAGAAACCAAAACCCAGTATGCTAGAACATCCTCAAACCACTGTAATACCACCTCTGGCCAGAGCTGCTGCTCGGATTGTTGTTTGATGTACGATGAAGATCCTCTGATGATAAAGCGATCGAGTCTTATACATCATAACCATGACAACCTGCTCTACTAGTGTCATGAAAGTAGAAGTAGCCCATTTGTGCTATGATAATACCCTAGATGTTTTTGTTCACCACATAGAAAATCCAGCAGATAATCATACAGATGACGTATGGTTTCTTAACAGGTTAAAACAATGTAACACACCAAACATTAGATCAAGCGAATAAACCATCAAGATTAAGTGCTTAATTACTGTGTGAGTGTGACGTCAGAGGTACTTCCTGTTTCTGACACATTCAGGCAACTTTCAGTCTGGAGCAGGTGAATAAAATAAATAAATAAATAAATAAATAAATAAATAAATAAAGGAGTGTTGTGGAGATGAGAGAGTGAAGTTAAAGTACCAGTCCTGTATTAGATGGATGGATAAATGGATGGATGGATGGATGGATGGATGGATGGATTGATGGACTGATGGATATATGTATGAATGGATAAATGAACACACAGATGGATGAATGGGCAGATGGTGGACAGATGGATGAATACATTTATGCATGAAAATATTTATATAAGGATGGATAGATGGATAGATGGATGTATGTATGGATGGAAAGATGGATACATGTACACATGGATGGATGGATGAAGAATGTACGAATAGATAAATGTATGGATGGAAGGATGGATGGAAAGTCGAATGGGTGGATGTACTGATGAATGGAAGGATGGATACATGTATTCATGTATGAAGGATGAAGAATGTTTGAATAGATAAATGTATGAGTGGATGGGTGGATGGATGGATGGAAGGATGGATACATGTACGCATGTATGGATGAAGAATGTACGAATGGATAAATGTACGGATGGAAGGATGAATTATTGCACGGATGGACGGATGGACCTACCGACTCTGAAGCCGTGTCCTGTGAGGGTGTCAGCGGCCTGTCCGTTCTCCCCGATCAGAGTGGTGTTGTTGCCGTGCTCGCACGTGTCACGGCAATGCCCGTTGCGCTCGCACGTGCGCTTGCAGATGAGCGGCGCGATGACCACCTTGAAGCGCTCGCGCGCGGACACGCGCTCCAGGCACGCGGCCGGCCTCCGGAGCGCGAGACAGGCGAACAACAGCAACGGCAGCGTCACCGGGCGCATGCTGGCATCGCGCGCGCGCGCTCGGCGCTCGGCTCGGTAGGAGTGGCGAGGGAACGGAAAAAAAAACACCAAAAACTCCAAAAAAACACCAAAACACCACACTCTTTTATAGTGACATTAGGACCGGGACATTAATAACCAGCAGCGCGCGACACATCCTAAAGTCCAGAAGCTCGTGAGGAGTGAAGACAGCAGCATCGAGGTTTCTCCTGCTCCTGTTCCTTCTTCTCCTTCTTCTCCGCTCCGTGTTCCTTTTTA
>MU526172.1:1963758-2016258 GCA_024362625.1 Silurus asotus
TATATACAATACTGACGGATAATGAAAAAATAATGAAAAGTGCTGATTAACTCTGTGTGTGTGTGTGTGTGTGTGTGTGTGTGTGTGTGTGTGTGTGTGTGTAAAGTGACAGTGAATAATGGATGTGTATAAAAGTTGCAATTAACATCTATTATATAGAGTTGAGTTGTTGTACAGTACAATGGAATACGGTGTAAATGATTTCCTAAACCGTGTAAAACCCCAACCTCCTCACTCATGATGGAAACGGGTTTAATCACAGCTTCACTCTTTCTGAAGTCCAATTCCATCTCCTTGGTTTTATGAATGTTCAGTAGCAGATGGTTCCTGGTGAACCACTTCACAAAGAAGTCCTCTGTACTCTGACTCCTGTTCATCCTTAATACACCCCACCACTGCCGAGTCATCAGAGAACTTCTGCAGGTGGCAGGACTGAGGTGTACCAGGACCACAGTTTTCATCTGATCACCATCACTGCACCTCAACATCGTTTAGCTGTAATAAATGGACATTTGGTGCCACTCAGATGAGGATGGGTTTCTCTTGAGTCTGGTTCATCTCAAGGTGTCTTCCTTATGCAATCTTGGGGAGTTTCTTCTTGCCAGTCGCGTTTTTCATCTGCACTGTTTGCACCTCTATGTTGTTTAGTGTAGCACTAGGGTTCTGGAGGAACATTGTCTGAGGTGTTCTTGTGTTACTGACCACAACATCAGACAGGGAATTCCCCAAGTGTACAAACTGGGCCCTATCTAATAGTCAGCGATGCAGGACACAGTGGACTTCGACCGGTCTCAAGTTGTTGAGGCCAGAATGGCTTGCCTTCTTAGGTACCGGTACTACACAAGTGCTGTTCCATAGCACTGGTATTTTTTCCTGCATCAGACTCGGGTTGAAGATGTATTGCAGGACACCAGACAGCTAAGCAGCACAAGACTTTAAGATCCTAAGGGCTAATATGACCAGCCGTCTTCTCACCTGGCGAGACGTCAGTCAGTGAGGGTGGTGTGCTGGTTTCAATTTCTACTGTCCATAAATCCTCACTTCACCTACCTGGCTTTACTAACACCCTTTTGGCCGAATCAATCTCCACAAAAATCCAGCTGAACATCTTCCCAGAAAAGAGGAGCTTATTATAAAGACAAATGGAGAATTAATGTGGAATGGGATGTTCACAAAGAAGCACATATAAACCTTATGCTTAGATGTCCACCAACTTGGTATCAACCAGAAGGAGTTATAAACACTTATAAGTAAAGACATGACTTCAGATTTACAAAAAAAGAAAAAAAAAACACATGCTCGCTTTTATTGGGGGGAAAAAGGTAACACAGTAACAGTAAAACTTTTTTTTCAGTTGTATGGAACATTTTAACAAACTTTCAATTTACACACATTTATTCAACACTAAAACCAGATACATATCGAAAGTTTATTTACAAGAGGAAGTGTTAATAAAACACAGCTTATGGTGGGATTAGTTTTAGAGTATCTACTACAGAGCATTTATTTTTTATACACTAAACATAAAACAAAAAAAAGAGGGGAAGGGTTACAAACTTGCGGGATAGTAACGGGGTAGAATATCGAGTGAAACATGCAACAAAAATGTGAACAGCATTAAAAAAAAAAAGAAAACTAAAAAAAAAAACGTGAAAATTGCTTTATATGCTATATATATATTCACAAATGTTTATAGGAGATCAAGAATTAAAACCAAAACAAATGTAAATTAAAAAAAAAAAACAAGCTGTTCTTGAATTCGAACACAAGAACCTAAAGATTTTCATCCCCGGGTTTTTTTTCCCCTAGGTATGGAAATATGCAGAAAATCTAAAGATTCTGACATCAACTTTTTCCTCTAGTTATACTGTATTCAGCCATACACAACAGAAATATAATAAAAAAATAAATAAAAAAAAAACAGCTTTACAAATACGTTATTTCAGGGTTTTTTTTCCCGTAGGTATGGAAATATGCAGAAAATCTAAAGATTCTGACATCAACTTTTTCCTCTAGTTATACTGTATTCAGCCATACACAACAGAAATATAATAAAAAAATAAATAAAAAAAAAACAGCTTTACAAATACGTTATTTCAGGAATCCACAAGGGGGCAGCAGAGTTCTAAACGTTATAACGTCTCGGTTCTTTTTTTTTTATACTAAAAAATAGCAAGTAGAAATATCAACAAGGGTGATATAAAAACCAGACAAATGAAATGAGAAAAAATAAACCGCAAACAAAAAAAAACAAATCCATCTTTATAAACCTCAAAACATACTTTTTTTCCTGCCCAAAAAAATGATAAGGATTTGGTTTATTTATTAACTGTACAGAAAGAAAATAAGAAGATTATTAAGCCGGGGAGTATTAAAAAAGGGCTTTAAAAAAAAAAAAAAAACACACCACCTTTGTTAATTTCCAACCTGCAGTTACAATGATTGACCAGAAGAGGGCTGCATGTTTCTCTTTTTTGGTTTCTTTTCTGAGGACTTTATTTATACATTTGTTTCACAATAAACACAGCGACAGTGACTCAACCAAAGGGTTCTCACTTTACCCCCTCGCTTTATGGGACGAAGACGTGCCTGGATCACGTCTTGAACTTTCATCAAGTCTTCACTTTTTAGGTCTGAGATTTTTTTTTTGTCGTTCTAAAGCATTTCATCATGAGCAAAAAAAAGAAAAAAAAAAGGGTTGTGAAAATATCAGGACTTTTGAAATCGCATGTTTAAAAAATACAAACCTTAAATAGAATATCGTGAAAAGTAAATATTTATTGCGAACGTGAGCGTTTTTAGTTTTTTTATGGGCACAGGGCCTTTTTTTTTTATTTTTTCGTATTTCCCAACTGATTTATGCTTTTGGGGGAGCGACATGAATGTATGCATAAGAGAAAGAGACTTTAATAGTATCCATGATAGAAATGGTTTGATTCCCTATTGTACCCATATTACATTATTACTAACTACGACATACAACCAGGAACTGGGAAGTACGTTTGTGAGAATGGTGACACCGAAAATGTGTTCATGTCACGTCAGAGCGAGCAAACCGATCCTCAGAAGCGTTAGTCCTTCAGTCAACAGCGGCTCTCGGGAATCTGGTTACTCATCAGGATATAATACAATTGAAGCGCTCTGGAAAAACACGCTCCAGAAAACCGGGATGCTTTTTTTTTTTTGCTCAATGCCGATGATCTGGGATTCTACACGCAGTCCACGGCGGCGTCGCCTTCATCACGCTCTTCCTCCCACATCTCAAACCTTATCTCCTCGTCCTCCACAGAGCCCTGCAGGTCATGCTCTCCGAGCTGAGAGCCCGCCATCCTCTCGTGGGCTTCCTCAGCGCCGGCTTCTCCTTGGTGCACGCTGATCAGGTGCTTTCTGAGGCTGGCGGCGTCCTGGAACGAGCGCTGGCACAGAGGGCATCGGCACGGCCGTTCGCCGGTGTGGATGCGCTGATGGTGCTTGAGGTGCTGCAGCCGGCTGAGGCGTTTGCCGCACACTCCGCAGGCGTACGGCTTCTCGCCCGTGTGCGTGCGCCCGTGCTTGCGCAAACCGTCCAGGTGGCGGAAACGAGCGCCGCACTCGCTGCAGGCGTACGGCTTCTCGCCCGTGTGGATGCGCAGGTGCGTCTTGAGCGCGCCGGATTCGCGGAACCGCCGACCGCACACGCTGCACGGGTACGGCTTCTCGCCCGTATGGATGCGCAGGTGCTTCTTCAGGCTCGAAAGCAGGCGGAACGTCTTGCCACACTCCAGACAGAGGTGAGGACGCTCGCCGGCCACCTCGCCCATCAGCTCAGTGGGTGGGCGCCGATGACGCCGGCCGTCGGGGGAGGAGTCGCTCGTACCGGGGCTCTGCCTAGAGGACGTTGCAGACACGACTCTGGAGGAGGTACGGAGGCCGGCGGGACCCTGGGGAGGAGTTCCAGCGGAGGAAGAAGAGGGCCCGTTATGTGAGCCGGAAGAGGGGGTGTGTTTAGCGGTTTGTCTCCGAGAACGTGGGACGCCTTGCTCCTCCACCATGTGACCGTAACCCTGGTCACACTCGCTCTGGCCACCGTGTTCGCCATCGCCTCGGACACGCACCGGACCTGAGGTGGGACCCACCTGTTCCTCTTTCACTCCGTAGGGAGAGTGTGACGAAGGGTGGGACAGACGTCGATCGCTCATCTCACCTGCAAACCGAGAACAACTTCAACCTCACCGTTTATCTTAAATCTTTGTTATTTTTGTTTCCGTACACACTTTCAAATGATCGTATGATATTTTTAGACGTATATATTTTAGCGGGTTCTCTCACCTGCCCTGTTGACGTCGTGGCACATGCCGGAAGCGTGCACAGTCATAGGATCGTAGTAGCTGTTGGTGACGGTGCCGTCCGCCTGGATGGACAGGTGGCAGCTTTTGAACTCATCTCTGGCTTCAAAACCGTGTATGGCGTCGCCTAGCGCACCGCTCAGCTCCGCCTCGCTGTTGGAGAAGCAGCGGGGGTCGGTGTCGTCCCCTGCCCCACGGTGTGAAAGGCGAGCCGCGTTGGGGGGCTGCGCTGGGTTGGCGTAGCCGTGCTGCCCGGGCATGGGAGAAGGCAGCGGGGGATGAGTGTTGAACGGACCCTGCAGCTGATCGATCAGCTTCTGAGCACTGCACAGGCATTCCTGCAGCGTCTTCAGCTCACGCTCCGAGGTGTCCAGTCGTGCCTTCAGCCTCTCGTTCTCACGTTCTTTGGATAGAAGCTCATCCTCGGTTTCTGACATCACTGCAGCGATCTCGCCCAGCAGTGTCTCCACAGCAGAAGACAGAGCGGACCTGATGGTGGAAAAAATATATTGTGATGGTGCCGTTTGCTGTAAGTGTGATACTGTTCCCTCAACCAACCACTATTTACCACAGGACCACCCACTAATGATTAGTCTACTAAACAAATCTAACCTTCAGTTATGTGAAAAAAGGAAGAAACATGGCACAGGGATCTATAGGGAAGGAGTCTCCAGTATTAGTGAAGTGAAAGGCTGATAACTTTTATTTAATAGATAAATTTCCTCCTGCCTTTTATTCTTCATGACGCACCAATATGGAAATTAGGCCGCGAACAAACAGACTGCTCACGCAGAAATATGCAAATGAGGCCCCGAACATGCAAATTGTACTTGTGACATCACAAGTCGGGAGTAACATCTGCTACCGTCTGCCTGAAACAGTTTGGCGAACTCGGTCAGGTCGAAACCAGAGAAACTTGTACCTGATGGTGGGACCAAGGCGGGACCTGAGTGAGGACACGGACACGGTGGTGCTTCTGATGTCGTGCGCGTGCTCGGTCCGGTCCACGCGCGCTCCAGCTTTACCGGGGGTGCTCGCGACGCCCGGCTTCCGGTGCGCGCCGCCCGCCGGGGTGTTGCTCGCCTGGTTCACGCGTCCTCCTCCTCCTCCTCCTCCTCCGTTCTCGCCCGCGTTGTTCCGCTTCGAGTTCATCGCGAAATTCCGCTCGATCCAACCGCTCTCTCGGCTCCGCTTTTTGCGACTGGTTAATGTGAAATAACGTGAGCGCGGTGGTGCAGCACAAACACCGTCAACCCATTCAGAGCTCCGGTTACCGCTAGCGTTACTCAAGCGCCCCGTAGATCACTAACCGAGTCCCGTGTGCTTTTAAAGCGCATTCCTTTTCTAACCAGTCAACAACTAAAACAAAACGCGAATGAACGCGAACACACCCCACACCCGAGCTGCAGTCGCGACCCCCGTGTTTTCTTCGCTTCCACAATAAAAACCCCGAGAAGGCCGCTTCTGACTTCCGATTGGTCGAAAATTCCGTCGCGGGGTGATGACGTCAAACTCACCGCAGCATCCGCGAGCAGTATAGTCGTGTCACGGAGCCGCTATGTGTATCATGAGGTCCGAATGCATTTAAAAAACACCACAAAAACTCCCTAAAGACTTTTAAGCCTACAAACCTTAAAATATTTATATTAAACCGCACTGTCGCGTCATCAAAGTGCGCCGGAAGCAGCTAGCATGTGCCTGTTTAGCTGGTTAGCCACTAGCGGGTCGGTTGGAGGCATGAACGGAGTGATATAGAGAGCGGAGAAGCGGGCAGATGTTTCGGAACAGGCGTGATTTTGGTCTGAATGTCTTCACAAACAAGTTTTTTTGTACAAAGCAGGATTTAATAGTGTGGTTCTGCACAAACACCAAGAAGTCCTTCCTCTAAGGAATTCTGGGAACGAAAAGTTCCTCTGGTCCTCCAGGCACGTAGAGCCCCTGAGAGAGTAAAAGTACAGAGAGAAAATAAAATGAATTTAATCAAAATTTAAAAAATGCCCAGAATAACAAGTAATAAAATTAATACATCAGTGTAGTTTTTTTTTATGTGTATATGAATCGATAAATAATAATACATTTAATTTAAAAGAATAAAAATAAAAAACTGATTATTTATTACATTTACATTCATGAATCAACGCCTTGTTTTAAGTGTCTTTATGTGCTATATAATGTAAAATAAATGCCAGGCTTTTAGCCAGTCGTTATAGAAAACAACGGATGACTGCAGAGCACGATACATTACTACAACTTAATATAGATCACAGCAGATTACCATAGGTTACTACAGGTCACTAAATCACTACAGTTTATTAAAGGTCACTACAGATCACAATAGATCGCTATAGATCACTAAATCAACACCATTTAATATTGATCACTGTAGATCAATTTATCACTACAGTTTAATATCAATCACTATAGGTCACTAGATTACTACTGTTTTATTTAGATCACTGAAGATCACTATAGGTCACTAGATTACTACTGTTTAATTTAGATCACTGAAGATCACTATAGGTCACTAGATTACTACTGTCTAATTTAGATTACTATAGGTCACTAGATTACTACTGTCTAATTTAGATCACTATAGGTCACTAGATTACTACTGTTTGATTTAGATCACTAAAGATCACTGGCTCACTACTGTTCAATATAGATTACTATTGTTCAGTACAGATCACTACTATTTAATGTATATCACGGCAGTTCACAATAGATCACTTGCTCATTACTGATTAATATAGATCACAACTGATCACTGTAGGTCGCTACATCCCTACAGTTTTATAAAGATCATAACAGATCACTTTAGATTACTATTGATCTCCATCCCATTCGAAAAACACCAAACACACCTAGATGAGTTTAAACAGTCTTTTGCATTACATAATTGTACCAGGACACAGTAGAAAACTCAGAATACATGAAATAGCTGATATATAAAAAAAAAAAAGTTTAATTCTTGGAAAATACAGAGAAGTTTTGGCCAGGGGTAATTCATAACCTGACACAGTGACCAGGCTTTCCTGCCAAATGCAAAAAAATGTACGGGGGAGGGGAGGGTCAACACTTATGCAAGGCACTGTAGATAACAGCATTCTTGTCTGTCTCACTCTTGTCTTTTTGCATTAATATCTGAACTGATTGAACGTCTCACTCTGTACTGGACTACAGTTTCCACAGTGTTCCTGTGTCCACTCGTCCCAGATCTTTAAACATGATCAGCAAAAAAGAATTGAGTGTTTCCCTGCTCTGTACATACACTGCTTATTTTCTGATAAAAAAAAGTTGATTTGCTCGGCAAAAAAACACCTTCTACGTGACATGCCCTCGCTTGGCCCTCAAATTCCTGAACCCATGTCACACGCCTACTTTTCTCCATGTCTGCACAGGTTCCCTGAAACTTCGTCACACATTTCTCTACTTTTACACAAACACACCACATTCCGGAACCAAACAATGCCAAATGGATGAGTACACTGGGAAATCAGGGGTCTTTTTTAACACTATCAGATTGTATTTAAGGCTGAGAGAAAAAGAGACGACCTTTGGGTTGAAACCTTTACGAAACCACACACTCGTCACACTCCTGCCATCTGGAAAGAGATACAGAAGAATTCAGGCCTTTACTTCCAAATTTTTAACCAATTTCTATTCAAGTCATTTGACCCCTCAATACGAATGGATTACACTGACCCAGACTCAGGCACACACTCAAATCAACATTTTTTATTGAAACCTTTTGCACAAATAACTTCTGCAAAACCACCAACTGATTACATGTGCAGTATTTATATTATATGTACAATTTTCTAAACACTAACACACATTTACTCCAGTGGTTCAGATAAAAAAAATTAATATACCATGGATAATGAGACACAGGTGGAAACATTGAAGGCTGATAGGAAGCGGTGGCACGAAAAGGCAGAGAGAAAAGTCATAATAGCGACGTCTAGTGGTGAAAAACAGAAAAACACAGAGAGAAAAAACAAGGGTAAGAAAAGTAAGCAAGAACCCCAACTTAAATCCTAAAAACAATAATAGTATTTGTACAACCAAGGGACTTGCTTAACGGTCCACTAAATGCAGCTTGGTGGTGCTGGGATTTGAACTTACAACCTCCTGATCCAACAGCCTAACCACGGAGCTACAACCTCCTCAATTTCTAATCGCTAATGAGCGAGCCAGTAGCGACAGTGGCAACGAAAATATCTCTAAGATCTTGAGAAGAACCAGACAGAAGGTGAACCAGTTCTCATCAAGACACAGAATGTCCATTAATGATAGTTCCATCACTGCTGACTTTATCACCTGTTCACTGATATAGTGCCTTTATGACAATGATTATAAGCGCTCTACAAATAAATATGGAATTGATTTGTATTAGACTGACTGTTTACCTTCATTACTAAAATTCAAGCACTAAAATAATAATAATAAATCCAGATTTTTGGTTCACTTCATAAAATATTTGAATGCAAATGACTGATTAATGGAACAGAATGTACAGCGGAGCAGTTCAGGGCCACACTTGAAGACAACAGCAGCTCTTTTTCCTTTTTTTTTTTTTACATAGACTTTAAATAGAGTTACTGGTGCAGAACACGACTCCCACCTGCTCTTCCCTTTTCCCTCTTGGTGGGAGTGAGATTCTTTAGAAAATAATCCAAATTTCAGGGGAACTATTTGATCTGGAGTGTTTGCTTACAGTAAAACTCTTCAACTTACTTGACACGATTGATTTCTCTGGAAGAGGTATATGATGTTCAGGGCAAGGCATTGACTTCACTGCCCTCGATTCAACCCCAGACTCCTCCTGCAGTGGCAAACATTGAACAGAATCCTATGTTTATCTAAATTTATCAGTCTTAATAAGGTCAAGCTTAGAAATCACAGTTAAATAATTTGTTGTGAAAGTGGGTTGTTTATACACTATCTATGTGGACACCTGACCCCAAGGTGGACTCCCAAGACCTGTTCATGCAGAGGCTGATATGGTGGTTTTCCAAATCTCGTACATGTCTCGGGCCTGGCCTAGCATAGCCTTCATCCACAATCTGCTTGTGGCTCGACCTCTAATGACCTGTTCTGGAAAATAACCCCAGTCCTGTTTCCCGTCACTCATTCTTGTTTTTGTAGAATTTATGTTTGCCAATTGCTCAACCTTTGACTGTTTATGTTTTTGAGTCTGATTCCCATCAGATGTATGTAAGACCTTATATAACTGAATACATTTATAAACAAACACGTACATCTTTATCAGTGTATGCCAAAATATACATATACGCATTACATTTACGTTTACTGCACATCTGTTCATCAGAAATATCGAGAAGAAAAAAGAGAAAACTATGTACATACAGGAAGTGATTTTTCTTTACATCATAGATTTTAATTAAAATAATAAATCCAGTCTATGAGATGTTGCATATTTGGTCTATTGGTCCGAGTACAAAGCAAATTGTTCCACTTTATGATTTACAAATGCTGTTATTTACTCCATTTTATAAATATCTATTGTCCATCAATTTCACAGTAGGACTCTCTCATAGTAGGACAATTTCTTTTGGTAAAACTCTTCTTAACAGAAACCAGCAGTATATTCATTAAATAACTCTAAATCTCTTTTTTTAACCACATTGTTTTTATTTTAATTTGTATTTTTACAGTTTATTTAAGTTCTCTGTATTATTTTAGAGATCCTCAGGAGTAGTAAAAAAAAAAAACATAATATATAACGAGGTAAAACATGAGTTTTATGTATCGTTTTGCTGCATTTTAATCTACATTCTTTTTTGTTCGTTTGAAATCTATTACTTTTTTTCCCAAAGCAATACAGTAATGTTGAAAACTGATTTAGCTGTTTGTTATTTGACCAGTAAACAGCAAACAGTGTCCTTTTTTATTAGTGTTTTAAAGATAATCAGTTTCTCATAATCTTTATTTTAAAATAAGTTCATCTATATGGCCAAAGGTTCGTGGCTGCCTTTGTGCACAGGACGATTGTGATGCTGGAAATAGTTGGAGGGTACAAACTATCTAGATTGGGACAATCTAGGGTCAGGAGAGCTAGAACATGTTTTAACCTCATTTTGAACCCCTACACACACCACAACCAAAGTCACTGAGCTCCCACTGGTTTACCTTTTTGATGTTTGATGTAAAATTAGCTGAAGTTCTCGACCTCGACATAAGGATTATGTATGCATCCTTTTACAGAAAGTGCACAAGGAATTCAGTTTCTGCTCGACCGTGTGGTTTTTGGCACTACAGAGGATTTGCTTTGCAAGATTGTACTTTGAATTATTTATTTATTTATTTTTTGGCTTGATTCCAAATTCCACCTCCAAACACCGGAGACACAGTGTATAAATTCGAGCCACTTTTGGCTGGTTCTTAAAAAAAAGCTTTCCCTTCCCAATACTGAGATCAATTGTGATATATACTGTGTATAAAGTCTGAGGAGAGACTCGTGCTTTACCACACATTTCTGCACCAGAGGAAAGACGATTGCTTCTGAATCCTTCGTTTTTGAGGTAAATATATTGATTTGCTTGCACTCTACTGAAGTTTCCTACTTTGTTTTTGCCATTCAAATCATCTTAAATTCATCCCAGCTGTTTGTAATATGGACTGTATTAACGCTTCATAGAATTTTTTAATTATCCATTCTGATTGGTCAGTTTTTCTACATCAGACATGGGGACCCACAAAGCTCCCCATATTAAAAAACACACAGGGACTTGAATAGCTCCACATAAACTGCTGGTGTTTTTCGGTCAGATGTTCAGTTATATACCCTTAACATCACTTTGTACCGTGTGTCCCTCAAAATAAACAATTGAAATAAAGAATTGAATTAAAGAAACAACAGGCTGATTCACAGATGGAAAAAGGACATGGGAACTGATACAACAATCTTCTCAGTTTGTGTCATTTGTTTGTGTGTTTCTCCAGAGGTGTCATCATGGACCCTCTGTTCCGTGACTTCGCTACTCTATTCACTATTTTAATTGTTTTTCTCAAATGGCAATAGAAATGCAATCCTAAATAAAAAGTCCATGTAAAGTCCTTACAGCTTTGCACCAAACTAGCGCATTTTATACACATTTAAATTGAATAAAAACCCTACACACACCACAATTCACTGAGCTTACACCAGTTCACCTTTCTGATGTTTGATGTAAAATTAACTGAAATTCTTCGACCTTGACACAAGGATTATGTATGCATTCTTTTACAGAAAGGGCATGAGGAAATCAGTTTCTGCTCGACCGTGTGGTTTTTGGCACTACAGAGGATTTGCTTCGCAAGTTTGTACTTTGAATTATTTATTTATTTATTTTTTGTCTTGATTCCAAATTCCACCTCCAAACACCGGAGAGAGACAGTGTATAAATTCGAGCCACTTTTGGCTGGGTCTTAAAAGAAACCTTCCCTTCCCACTACTGAGATCAATTGTGATATATACTGTGTATAAGGTTGCTTTCGCCTTTGTCTTCTGAATCCTTCGTTTTTTGAGGTAAATATATTGATTCACTTGCTCTCTATTGTCGTTTTCATTTTGTTTTCACCATACAAATCATCTCAAATTCATCCCATTTGTTGCTAATATGGATTGTGTTAACGCTTCATAGAGTTTTTTGAATTATCCATTCTGATTGGTCAGTTTTTCTACATCAGACATGGGGACCTGCAAAGCTCCACAAATGGAAAAACAAACAGGGACTTGAATAGCTCCACATAAACTGCTGGTGTTTTTCGGTCAGATGTTCAGTTATAGTCACTTAACATCACTTTGTACCATGTGTCCCTCAAAATAAAGTATTGAAATAAAGAATTGAATTAAAGAAACAACAGGCTGATTCACAGATTGAAAAAAGGACATGGGAACTGATACGACAATCTTCTCAGTTTGTGTCATTTGTTTGTGTGTTTCTCCAGAGGTGTCATCATGGACTTGTCCAGGAGGGTTGGCTTGGTTTCGCTGTTGGTGTTGAGCACTGTGTTGTTTGCTGAAGCCCAGTCTGCTAACGTGATGCCCCGCTACCAAAACTTCCTGAATCAGCATGTTTATGGGAATATGGCCGAGAGTTGGTGTACCAGCGAGATCAGAAGTAGGAAAATCACTGATGGTAACAGCAACAACTGCAAAGACGTCAACACCTTCATACGAGCCACGGTGGAACAAGTCAAGGCCGTGTGCGGCAAAGCCACAGGTTATTATACAAGCGGCCAGCCTTTCTCTGTGGTCACTTGTAAACTTAAGAGTGGTGAAAGACGGCCAGATTGTGTATACACAGATAGGAGAAAGAAGGGAGATAGAAGTCGGTACATTCGGATTGCATGTGACCAGGGTTGGCCTGTGCATTATGATGAAGACTACATTGTTGTAGACTGAAATTGTGAAAGGGATTCAAAATGCATATCTGATAAATCTGCAGCCAAACCAATGTATAACAATCCTCAATTAATGCTTATTGTTCCCCCTTTTTTATTTGTAAAATTTTACAGTAATAATCATTGTGGTGGTTTTAATAAAGCCATAAAGACATTAAAAAGTTATTGATCATCTTTTATTTCTCTGTACTACCTACACACACAATACATCTTTTTTAGTAGCAATTTGTTCAACTACTCAACAAATATAACGGCATAAAATATAAAGGTTTTCTGTATAATATGTCAGACATTATATTACTGAATACATTTAGAAACAAACACATAAATCCTTATCTTTATAGTATGTGCCAAAATATTCATATACGCATTACATTTATGTTTACTGCACATCTGTTCATCAGAAATATAGATAAGAAAAAAGAGAAAACTATGTACAGGTGATCTTTCTTTAAATCATACATTTTAATAAAAAAATAAAATCCCGTCTTTGAGTTTTTGCATACTGGGTCTATTTGTCTGAAATTACATTTCAAACGGCACGCACACTTCAAGAGCTGGAAGACGCTGAGAAATCAGGAAGAACTTTGACGAGCTCAACCCCTGAAAATGTCGAAACCATTCGGCAACTTGTGCATGATGATCGTCGGAGAAGAATCCACATGATCCCACTTCCGCACCCTCCCTACTCTCCAGATTTGGCTCATGCAGACTTCTCCCTCTTTCAAAAGATGAAGATCCGGCTTAAAAGTTGCCATGTTAACATTTTTACAGTATTTAATTTCTCAGTCTTATTTTAATAAAATCCTCGGGAGTAGTAAGAAAAACCACAATATATAATGAGGTAAGACATGAGTTTTATGTATCATTTCGGATCATTTACATCTACATTCTTCGTCGTTCGTATGAAATCTATTACTATTTTTTTCCCAGAGCAATACAGTAATGCATACAGTAATGTTGGAAACTGATTTTGTTGGTTATTTGACAAGTAAACAGCAAACAGTGTTTTTTAATTAGTGTTTTAAAAATAACCAGTTCCTCATATTCTTTATTTTAAAATAAGTTCATCTATATGGCTAAAGGTTTGTGGCTGGCTTTGTGTACAGGACGATTGTGATGCTGGAAATCGTTGAAGGGTACAAACTATGTAGATTGGTACAATCTAGGTCCAGGAGAGCTAGAACATGTTAAAACCCCTTAAACACACAGAAAACCCAAAGTAAATGCCACCAGTCAACAACTTTGGGCATGTTTTTATCAGCCAATAGCTCCTAAAACCTCTGTTCCGTGACTTCGCTACTCTATTCACTATTTTAATTGTTTTTCTCAAATGGCAATAGAAATGCAATCCTAAATAAAAAGTCCATGTAAAGTCCTTCCAGCTTTGCACCAATAAAAACCCTACACACACCACAAGTCACTGAGCTCACACTGGTTCACCTTTCTGATGTTTGATGTAAAATTAACTGAAGTTCTCGACCTCGACATAAGGATTATGTATGCATTCTTTTACAGAAAGTGCATGAGGAATTCAGTTTCTGCTCGACCGTGTGGTTTTTGGCACTACAGAGTATTTGCTTTGCAAGATTGTACTTTGAATTATTTCTTTATTTATTTTTGTCTTGATTCCAAATTCCACCTCCAAACACCGGAGAGAGACAGTGTATAAATTCGAGCCACTTTTGGCTGGGTCTTAAAAGAAACCTTCCCTTCCCACTACTGAGATCAATTGTGAACTTGTCTATTAAGGTAATCTGATTTTATTTGCTCAAACTCTTATAATGCATGTTAAGTACTGTATGTGCTGTTAAATGTTACTTATTATAGAAGCACTAAACACGTAATATCCTTTTTCTTATTCCGCTCATCTCTTACAGAATTTAGTCATTTTTGTATATGTAATTTATATTTAGATGTAACTTCGACATTTTTTTCTGTCAAAATTTTTTAAACATATTCCAAATTCCAAATAAAAGTTACTGTTTAAAAAAAAAATACAAAATAAAAAAATACAGTAAAAACTTCAACTTAAAAAAAATCAGCCTACAAGGTGAAACATCTGAGATTCCCAGGAACACACTTGCTTCAAATTGTTCATTGTATTTTCACATATTTTACACTGTTGCACTCAGTTATTAAACCGACAATCTTTTCTGTTTTATCACTTGACCTGTCAAATTATCATCTGGTATTGATGTTGTCCATATGTGCAATTTTCATTTCTGTCATTCCCGATCTCATATGTTGAAAGAGGACACGGGTTCAAATGGACCACTATCGCTTGCGTTTGTGCAACCCGTTTGTTTGTCTCTGTCTTTCTGCAGACATGGAGGTCCGAGCATTCTGCCTGGTTCTTCTGCTGGTGATGTGCAGCGCACTGCTTGCTGAAGCCCAGACCTGGGATGATTTCAAGTTTAAACATATTTATGGCAGTATGACAGAGAATGCCTGTTCAAGAGTGATGAACCAAAAGAAACCCGAAGGAAATGGCCCCTTCAGTAATAGCTGCAAAGAAAGAAACACCTTCATAAGGGCCACAGATGGACTGGTCAAACCTGTGTGTACTGGTGCGGGCACAGTTGTGGGTCGGGGTAACCGTCAGGGTGAAATAATTTATGAAAGTAACCAAGTTTTTAGTGTGGTCACATGTACCGGCAACCCCAATCAAAGATATCCAAGGTGTGAATATAGAGGCAGAAGGGACACTCGGAAAATTACCATAACATGCAATAATAATGGTGTACCAGTGCACTACAATGAAGACACGCTTGTCATAGGCTGAAATTTAAAAAGTCAACTGTGCCACTGTTAACTGCTATAGAGTCATATATAACCTCTCAAAAAAAGCTTTAAAATGTATATTTACTATAAAAACCATTATAAATGCATGAACTCTTCATTAAATCAGTAAAGCATCGCAAAACCATTTTCTCTCCTGTGTGATTCATGTCTTTGCAATCTGTTTTTTTTTTTAATAAAGGTCAGATCAGTTTCAACTTTCTCAATCAAAACAACGTTGTTCTTGTTCTTTAAATCATACAATGAAACAATAATCATACTTAAATAAACAGCAAGACAGGGTCCTTTATTATCACATTATTATAGGTAATCAGCTTCTTGTATTCCATGTGTTTCTTCAGGTTTTTTTTACAGTCTCAGGACTTTATTTATATTTTGTTAAGTGGGACAGCGACACCTAGAGTATGAACCAATTGCCAGCCAACAACTTTGGGCATTGTCTTGCTGGAGCAGGTTTGGGTCTCCTAGTTCAGGTAGAAAATGTAAAACTACTTGTACAGATATGTGACTATAACTTTATGCTAACAGTATGAGGAACAAAACAATATATCACTGAAAAAGACAGGTGTCCCAATACTTTATCCATAACTTATAATTAAATAAATTGATCAGCTGTTGAAATATTAAGACTGTAACTTCACGTTATGTGATCCAGGTGAAATATGCAGCCAGTTCTATTTCAATGCAATAATAATAAAAAAAAAACTCCTTACACACACCACTGTCAAAATCCCTGAGCAAACACTGGATCACTTTTCTTTGTTTTAATGTAAAAATTTGCTGAAGCAGTGATAAATAATTTCATAATAGTGTGTGGAGGAATCAGTTTCTGTATGACTGTGTGTTTTCTGGCACTGAAAAGGATTTGATATGGAAAATTTTATTTGATTTATCCTTTTTTTTTGTGGAGATGATCAGCTTTTCTTATGGAGATTTCATTTTTCAGCAGGACTTGCCACCTGCCTGTGCTCCATAGGTTTGAAGTCAAAGCTCTTTAGCAGGCCACTCAAGATCTTCCAAACCCATTTTATCCATAAGTACACACATCCTTCATTTAGGTAGAAGAACAGATACTCATGTTTTAAAAGACTCTGGTAGAAGTTGAAGTTCTGACTGCACTTTTTCACTCAAGGTGAAGTAAAGAAGTTTGGGCTCTGACGTACTTCAGTAAAAAGTAGTTATTACTGCTACCTGTTTTAGTGTCACGCTGGAAACTGAACCTCACATCATATTAATATATTAATACACAACAATTTCACATTTTGTTAACTAATAAATGTTTCCAGTCAGAAGATCCACCATTTAGAACACAAGCAGAGAAAAGATGATGATGATCACGAACGTTTCTGTTCTCAATCATGTTTACATCACCGACTCCCTCTGTCTCATCCACGTAAACCCCAGATTTCTTACTGCTTTGTGCTTGATACCAGAAAAATCTACTTAAGTACAGTGACGAAGTATTTATATTTCATTGCTTCGCATCTTTGAGGGCATTGCCATACTGGAACAGTTTTGGTTTCCAAGTTCAAGTGATGTGAAAAGACATTTGGTTGTTCCAGTCCTATTGACCAAACAAAGAGAAAAAAACAAACAGAGATGAACCTGAAGAAGCAGGACATTTAACAGGTGCACTATAAGGAGGCTGGAACCTAAACCCAGGAAAATATTTGACTGAGAAGCACAGCTGCGGTGTGGAAGACGACAAATATCAATACACAATCCTGTTTGAACAGGTGAAATGATAAAACAAATAAAAGAAAGTGAAAGCAGGAGCTACACCAATTGGAGCACAGGATGTCTCTCAGTCTATAATTAGGAATCATTTGGGTTTTATTTGATTTTAATTCAATGTGTTTGTCAAAATATAAAATGCTTGACAGAGAAGAAACAAGATACTGTACATATTTGTTGAGTTGTAAATGATCGACTGAAATTGTTCATTAAATGGCATCTGGATGACAGGAGTTACCATGACAACAAAGTCACTGTAGGCTAATATGTAAGAGGTCACATTTTTATAGATTTTATTAAAACTACTAATGAATCTGTAGTTAAAGATTGGACTAAGTTGGATGACCTGTTCAGCTTCAGCGAGTCTGTAGCCAGTGTAGTCTCAGATTCCTATTTTTGTCCAACAGAAGTGGACTGGAATCTCATGGGTGATTCAAAGGAGCAAAGAAGGTGGTTTCTTTAATACACAGCAAAACAAATTTGGACATAAAAGAAATAATAAAAAGGAACAACCAAAAATTTTAAGTGCTTGGAAACAAAAGAAAATGCAAGTCACAGACATACTGTAAATAAATTCTGTCAAAAAATTATTAAATAGTTTAGATTTCTCAGACCCTATTTGGGTAATACAGATGTGTATATAAGAGTGTGTGTGTTTTTACAGTCAATATTTCATTTCTAAAGATATGTCCTAATTATTTCAGCATACTTTAACAAAAAACATGTTATATATTCATTCATTCAATTAATTTATTCATGAATAAATTCATCCCTCTCTTCATTCATTTATGTGAAATTATTATGAGTTTTCATAAGAAATGATTAACAGGACAATTAAGTGCAAGAAGGAAGCAGGAAGGTGGATTCATGGGAATATTTGACTTAGAATTACACCTGCCATCTGCAAGTCCATTATCACCACCAAACTTGAAACAGGTAAATAAGGTGAAATGAAAAGGTATATAAAGTGTGAGGAGAGACTCGTGCTTTACCACACATTTCTGCACCAGAGGAAAGACGCTTGCTTTCGCCTTTGTCTTCTGAATTCTTCGTTTTTGAGGTAAATATATTGATTCACTTGCTCTCTATTGACGTTTTTATATTGTTTTTGCAATAAAAATCATCTCAAATTCATCCCAGCTGTTGGTATTATCGATTGAGTTAACGCTTCATAGAGTTTTTTGAATTATCCGTTCTGATTGGTCAGTTTTTCTACATCAGACATGGGAACCCACAAAGCTCCACATATTAAAAAACACACAGGGACTTGAATAGCTCCACATAAATTGCTGGAGTTTTTCGGTCAGATGTTCAGTTATAGTCACTTAACATCACTTTGTACCGTGTGTCCCTCAAAATAAAGAATTTAAATAAAGAATTGAATTAAAGAAACAGCAGGCTGATTCACAGATTGAAAAAAGGACATGGGAACTGATACGACAATCTTCTCAGTTTGTGTCATTTGTTTGTGTGTTTCTCCAGAGGTGTCATCATGGACATGTTCAGGAGGGTCGGCCTGGTTTCGCTGTTGGTGTTGAGCACTGTGTTGTTTGCTGAAGCCCAGCCTGCTAACGTGATGCCCCGCTACAAAAACTTCCTGAATCAGCATGTTTATGGGGATATGGCTGAGAGTTGGTGTACCAGCGAGATCAGAAGTAGGAAAATCACTGATGGTAACAGCAACAACTGCAAAGACGTCAACACCTTCATACGAGCCACGAAGGAACAAGTCAAGGCCGTGTGCGGCAAAGCCACAGGTGATTATACAAGCGGCCAGCCTTTCTCTGTGGTCACTTGTAAACTACACAGTGGTGAAAGACAGCCAAAATGTGAATACAAAAAAGGTGAAAAGAGCAATCGGTACATTCGGATTGCATGTGACCAGGGTTGGCCTGTGCATTATGATGAAGGCTACATTGTTGTAGGCTGAAATTGTGAAAGGGATTCAGAATGCATATCTGATAAATCTGCAGCCAAACCAATGTATAACAATCCTCAACTAATGCTTATTGTTCCTATTTTTATTTGTCATTTTTACAGTAAAAATCATTGTGGTGGTTTTAATGAAGCTTTAAAGACATTGAAAAGTTATTGATCATCTTTTATTTCTCTGTATTGCCTACACACACACAATACATCTCTTTAAGTAGTCAATTGTTTAACTATCTAAGAAATATAACGGCATAAGATAAAAGTTTTCTGTATAATTTCTATGCATTTCAGCTCAAATAAATTCTGCATCTATTTCAAATATCCTTGCTCAAATCAATAAAGAAAAAAAAAGTAAAATTTGTCCTGCTTTTGTTTGGTCTTTAATGAAATCCGAAATAAATGTAAAGAAACAGCAAACAACCTCTTTTATTCGTGTTTTTAAGATAATCGGTTCCTTTTATTCTTTATAATGAAGCAGGATACGCTATTAGATGTTCCACTGGATTTTGGAGTGTGCTTGTGGAGATTTATGTGAGATTCATTCAGCTACACTGGTGTTAGTAAAGTCAGATGTTGATATAGGTGAGATGAGGAGGTCTGAGGTGCAGTCAAACATTCATCCCAAAGGTGCTCAAGAGATTTGAGGTCAGAGCTCTTTAGCAGTCCACTCAAGATCTTCTGAACCCACTTAATCCATAAATTCATGAATCTGGCTTTTTGCACAATGGCATCAGAGGTGGCATAAGTACACACATCCTTCATTTAGGTAGAAGAACAGATACTCATGTTTTAAAAGACTCTGGTAGAAGTTGAAGTTCTGACTTTTTACTCAAGGTGAAGTAAAGAAGTTTGGGCTCTGACGTACTTCAGTAAAAAGTAATCATTAATGCTACCTGTTTTAGTGTCACGCTGGAAACTGAACCTCACATCATATTAATATATTAATACACAACAATTTCACATTTTGTTATCTAATGAATGTTTCCAGGCTGAACATCGAAGATATAGAACCCAAGCAGAGAAAAGATGATGATCAGGTGATCAGGAATGTTTCTGTTCTCAATCATGTTTACATCACTGACTCCCTCTGTCTCATCCACGTAAAACTCCAGACAAATCTACTTACGTACAGTGACAAAGTATTTGTATTTCATTAATTTGCATCTCTGAGGGCATTGCCATATTGGAACAGTTTTGGTTTCAAGTTCAGGTGATGTGAAAAGTTTTTAACCTACCACACCTGAAGACAAATGGTTGTTCCAGTCCTATTGGCCAAACAAAGAAAAAAAAACCAAACAAACAGAGGTGAACTTGAAGAAGCAGGACATTTAACAGGTGCACTATAAGGACGCTGGAACCTAAACCCAGGGAAATATTTGACTTAGCTGTGGTGTGGAAGACGACAAATATCAATACACAATGCTGTTTAAACAGGTGAAATGATAAAACAAATAAAAGAAAGTGAAAGCAGGAAATACACAAAAAAAAATGTTATACATGAGCTTTGAGGGATGTAGTCCCAGGTGGCCATAACAAGGGGGTGCCCTCTGGTGGTCTGGAGTGGAATCTTCCAAGATGCCCATAACAATTATAGCTACTGGAGTTTAACAGTCACCAGGCTATGCATTCTGGGAGGCTTTTCTGCTCAGTAAAGAGTAATTATAAGAGCAATCTGACCATTCTTCTTTGGCCACAAGATGTTTCCGCTCATAGAAATCATTTACTGCAGGTTTATTTTGTCCCCACAACATTCTGTATGAACTCTAGATAGTGTTCCGTGTGATTACGATCTCCTGATATAAACTTTAACTGAGTCTGCATTTCATTTGTGTTTTGAACTTGAATAATTGTTTGAATTTGCTTAATAAATAAATCCTGTGAACAAGATAAAGTTCCTACTAAAAGTATATGAGTCATTTTAGGTACTTGGCTGATTCCAGGATTAAAAAACGTCCTGCAATCGTACAGACTCCCGTTTCACAGTTCACTTCATAACTACATGCTTAGCTCTGTATGTGCTACCTTTCACTTTAACACTTTATACACATTATCTTTTATCTATGTATGTCTCTAATACAGTTGTTTACCGGAGACATCGGAGCCAAGCACATCAAGCCTTGAAGCTGATTATTGGTGTCGAGTGGCAGCACTGTAAATCATTATGAGTGTGTTATTAAAAAATATATATATTTTAGAAATGATTAACAGGACGATTAAGTGCAAGAAGGAAGCAGGAACTGGATCCATGGGAATGTTGACTGTGAATTACACCTGCTATCTGAAAGTTCATTATCACCACCAAACTTGAAACAGGTAAATAAGGTGAAAGGAAAAGGTATATAAGGTGTGAGGAGAGACTCGTGCTTTACCACACATTTCTGCACCAGAGGAAAGACGCTTGTTTTCGCCTTTGTCTTCTGAATCTTTCGTTTTTGAGGTAAATATATCGAATCACTTGCTCTCTACTGACGTTCTCATTTTGTTTTTGCCATACAAATCATCTCAAATCTATCCCAGCTGTTGGTATTATGGATTCAAGTGTGTAACTGTGGCTGAGGTGAAGCTTGTTTCTTCACCTAATACCGTAAAAGGAGTCTCCAGTGTTAAACTGAATTCCAGTGAATGTGGAATCTGTAGAAGGAGTCTCCAGTGTTAAATGTCTTCAGGTTATTTTGGGGCACCAATGGAGCAGAAGGTTAAAGGGTCTTGCTTAAGGACCATCAGTTGCATCTTAGTGGCGCTTGGGCTCTAATCTAACCTAATCCACAGCCATCACTAGCCTAGTGAAAAATGTAGGAGGTGTAAAAGAGAAAAGAACAAGTTGGTGTGTTCAGAGAATAACTGTTTATAACCTAAGTGAGAACATGAAACTGCTTCAATAAAAGCAATTTCAGATTCATGACCAAAACATGTTTTTTCATTAGACTCTTCCTGCTGGTCAGTTGAACTTGAAAACTTTGATTTCTGTCAGCCCCATTCTAATATATTATTTTGTGCAACCTGTTTAATTAGTTTGTCTTCTTCTCAGAAGCATCAACATGGAGATCCGCATGTTCAGCCTGGTTCTGCTGCTGGTGATGTGCAGCGCATTGCTTACTGAAGCCCAGAGCTGGAAGGATTTCAAGAATAAACATATCTTTGGCAAAATGACGAAGAATGCCTGTACAAAAGTAATGAACCAAAAGAAACTCCCAGGGAGTGGCCCCTATGTCAACAGCTGCAAAGAAAGAAACACCTTCATAAAGGCCACAGATCAACAGGTTAAAGCCGTGTGTACTGGAGCGGGAAAGCCTGTGGGTGGTAAACTTTATAAAAGCAACCTTCCTTTCAGTGTGGTCACGTGTACCGGCAACCCCAATCAAAGATATCCAAAGTGTGAATATAAAGGCAATGAGGACACGAGGAAAATTACAATAACATGTGAGAATAAGTTGCCTGTGCACTATCAAGAAGACAAAGTTGTTGTTGGCTAAAAAGTAAAAAAACAAAAAAACAAAAAAAAACCCCACTTTTACAAATATCATCGAAAAGCTTTAAAATCAATACCTGTACTTTTCATTAAATCAATAAAGCATCATAAAACCATTTTCTCTCTTTTCTGAATGGGACATTACATTTATTGGTATGCCGTTCTTCGCTTAATCGTTTGCTTAATATATTCTGTTATCAAATCACATTGTACACTATTACAGGAAGACAATGCTCTCTTTTATCAATATTTCTAAAGCGAAATACTCTTTATTTTGATATAAATAAAATTGTTAACAGTGGACTTTATTTATATTCTGTGTAGCGAGACAGTGACACCTAGTGTTCATAACCAATAGTAAAAATAGTAGTAATTAAAAGTTTGTCTAATTGCGACTTTTTTTCTTGCAATTCTGACTTTCTTTTTCGCAATTCTGACTTTCTTTTTCACGAATCTGTCTTTATGTCTTGCAATTGCAACTTTCTTTCTAACAACTAAGAGCTAGCTTAAGCTATCACTTCTAATCCCGTTTTAATTTTAAAAATGCAAGTGTGTGTACAAAGAAGACAGGAGTTTAGTCTGTTCAGGTACCGTACGGCACAGAACATTTAGTTGAAACCACACTCAAAATAGTCCTCTATAATTGTATCCATTGTTTCACAATTCGACCAATTAATTGTAGCCTGTTCTATTTTCAATGTGTACAGTTACACTTTGGCTCTACAGAGGGGGTGACGCTGCCTGATTGGCCTGAAAGTTAAAATAACAAGGAAAAAAGTCTGAATCAAGAGAAATAAAGTCAGAATCGCAATACATATAGTCGCAATTGCGAGAATGCAGGACGGAATTGCTAATAGGCAATATTGTAATAATATTTATTTATCAATATTTATTCATTTTCACTCTCTGTGTGAGGCAGAATTGCTGAACCAGGCAGTGATGGAGGATTTCAGGGTGCTTTTTTTCAGTAACTTGATAAGCCACTACAATAACAGGTATAAGGAAAAAGGAACTTGGATTCTGTTAAATATTTAATTAAGAAGAACAGCTGCCAAGTGAAAGATGATTAAATATCAACACCTAATGCTGTTTGAACAAGTGGAGCAATAAAACATACATTCAATTAATTTATTAATGATGGCAATTATTAGAAACCAACCAGGTTTTATTTAAACACATAACATTCCTTGTGTGTATTTCAAGTTAATTGTTTTTTTAAGCAAAATGCCAAGATGTGTGTTTTCTGTGAAAGGCAGTCACTGTAAACTAGCTGTAAGATCTATCCAATTTGACCTCAGGGTGTTTTTAAACCACAGTCACAACATCTGTTTTTTATCCTTATAAACGTATAAATCCAATGAGATTTTATTAAATACTGAAACTGTCAACAACAATTATCCAACAGTCAATGTCTTAGCGGGGAATTAGCTGAAATTAGCTGCAGTTCTCGATATCCGTCTGCGTAATTTGTTTTGTATCGCACAGCTTCCTAGATTCTGTGAAATGTTTGTCTAAGAATTAATCAAACAAGACGACTAACATCACCACCCAGTAATGTTTAGACAAGTAAAACGCATAACTTATAGGTTTAATGTATGGATGAAACGGTATATAAGGTTTGAGGAGAGACGTGTACAAATATTTCTGAATTTACAGCACCAGAGGAGAAACACTTGTTTAGCGATTCGCATTTGTCTTCCGAATCCTTCATTTCTGAGGTAAATATTTTGATATTTTAATTTAAAATATTACCAGATCCATCATCTTAGCTTTGTCTCAGCTGACACTAATTAATACAGCTTGTCTTAATGGAATTCCAAAGAGCTGCATTCTGATTGGTCAGTTTTTCGAATAGTATTGAAGATCTATATTAATGTACTTGTTACAATAGGCTATTGATTCTGTAACAGTCCCATACATGTTTAGCATATCTTTATGGAGCTGGCAGTTTGCTAAAGAAAATTCAGGTGTTCTTTTTATCCATAAAGTGTTTTTTATTCACCTGGTTTTGTTAAAGTCTGACGAATTGATGACGAATTAATCAATAATTCAAAGAATTTTGGCTTCACTAAAGCTTTTATCGACTTTCTTGCCTGTGTGCAAAGTTTGATTTCGGTCAGCCCCGTTCTCATGTCATGTTAGTTTTTCACCCTGTTCAGTTTGTTTAACTTCTCTTTAGAAGCATCAACATGGAGATCCTTGTGTTCAGCCTGGTTCTGCTGCTGGTAATGTGCAGTGCATTGCTTCTTGAAGCCCAGAGCTGGAAGGATTTTAAGAATGACCATATTCTCGGCACAATGACAGTGTCTAACTGTACAAATGTAATGAACGAATAGAAACTTCCAGGAATTGGCCCCTACAACAGTAGCTGCAAAGAAAGAAACACCTTCATAAAGGCCACAAATAAACAGGTTCAAAACGTGTGTACTGGAGCGGGCACGCCTGTGGGTGGAAATCTTTATGTAAGCAACTTTCGTTTCAGTGTGGTCACGTGTAAAGGCAACCCCAATCAAACATATCCAAACTGTGAATATAAAGGCAAAGAGTACATGATTAACATTACAATAGGCTGTAAGAATAAGTTGCCTGTGCACTATCACATTGTTGGCTGAAAAGAAAAAAGTCGCATGTTTGGTGATGTACAAGAAATCTATCACTGTAAATTGAATATATTATATAACCTCACCAAATAAATGTATCATTTACATGCTTCTTTGTAAAAACGTACTCCTCATTAAATCACTAAAGCATCGCAAAATGGTTCTCTGACTGGTTAATGTTGATTTATTTGTGGCCACGAACATCTCCAGGGATTCAAAAAAATCACGGTTGGCAAAACTGTGAATCTAATTAAGCAAACTATTACCATATATTCTGGGAAAAATATTTTTGAGGAGGTTTTGGAAAAATATTTTTTAGGTGAGGCGTACCTCTAGAAAGCAAATTGCTGTATTTTGGCTGTGTCCAGGTCTAGTATCAGTAGATACTAAATATCTGATAGGTTGTGCTTTTGGCAGCCAGTAAGAAAGCAATTACATATAAATAGTTAAAAACAAGAGAAAGACCCAATTAAGATAACTGGACAGATGCGACCATAGAGATTCATATGATGGAAAAGCATGAGAATATTAAGAAATAAATGCAAAATTAAAGAAAATGACATGTTCACTGAGACAACTTTGGCATTTTTTTGGTGCGAGCAGAGTTGAATCTTTTTTTTTTTTAAACTGTTCTGTGAGCTTGTGTAAAATGTGCTGATGACGGAAATGTGGTGCTTTGTGGTTAATGGCATTGATGAGTTCCTCAGAATGTGGTTAAAGTGCATTAAAACAGTTGCTTAAGTCCATTCTCAGTACATTACTCACACACACTCATACTCTCTCACACACACACACACACACACACACACACACACACACACACTTACTTAGTTTTGCTCGGAGAGTGTTGCCACACGTCTTACCTTTTTCCATGGGAAGTCCACATTTCCTCAACATGCTGCCTCACACCACTTTATTAGTGAGTCAGAACTTTTTTCCTCAATATTTGTCTAAAAATATAATATCCAGACATTACAGGCAAATAAATCGAGGGAAGAGAAAGGTTTTGTCTCATTTTAACCCAAACCCAGTCCAAGAATGTAAAGAATAAAACATTCAGGCTGATGATGTGATACAAAAAACGGTTTATATTTTGTGCTTCATATTCAAGCAATTCACAACATTAATGTATTTATAGTCAAATTTCACAGGTCAGGCTTCCCCTCAACTGATTCGGTTTTATTCTTTCTCTCTAAAAAGTTTAAGAAATGCAGTATATCATGTTACTGGGAAACCACAAAGAGACAACTTAAAGTTACAGCTGACAATGGAGACTCCTTCTATTTGTGATAAATCAGCTTCTGCATTCTAATGACCATTCAGAACGGACTTTTAAATAGTGCTGTGGTGCAAATATACATAAAAAAATGTGATCGTTGATTCATAATGTCCAAATTATCAGACAATATTTGATTTGTTTTTCAAGACACCACAAGCTGCTTAGCTCTGCCTCCAAACAGTCCCTGTAACCTGATCCCTGTAACCTAGTCCCTAGTTGGACATCATGCTAATAAGGATTAATGCTAAATAATTAGTGAAAAAAATCAAAACAAACAAAAAAACAAATCAGATGATCGAAATTGCATCAAATCTGATGGATCACATTCCAGCCAATTAAAAAATGGCAGGTTGTTGTGACTTAATAGAAAGAGCCGAAGATAAATCGTATCAGAAATCTTTAAGCCTTGAGGCATAAAGAAAAAAAAATACACAGTATATTTGCATAACGTGGTTAATTGTATAAACAGGCACACTCATGAACTAATGCCTACTTGAAACAACATGATTTTATTATGCCAAACGTTCCCTCTCTTTCATGCAGAAACATTCCAGAGTCTTCAAACTGCAGTACAAGAGTGCTTCATGTGCCCAGATTTTGAGTTGTTTCAGGTTTTAAAAGAAATCTGGCTTATCCAGAAAATCGATCTTCATTCGGTAAAGCCGTTCCTTTGATGTACGCTTTGGATCATGGACGTGCTGCTGAAAGGTGAGATTTCTTTTCATGTCCAGCTTCACTGGCAGACATCTGAAGGCTTTACAATGAAATTTTAAAAAATTCATCTTCGAAGCCACCATGATAAAAGCATTAGGTCTGGACGAAAAGCCCTAATGCGTGATGCTGCCACCACCGTGTTTCACATTCTGCTACATATGTTTGGAAGATGGAATTGTAATAAATGGACATTCTTGAATATTGAGCTATTTTATGAGTTACTCAGTAGCTCCTGGTTCCATAACCTTAAGTGAATGTATAAGACTGTAGAAAGGACATTACTCATAATTTTACATTCAGGTGCTCATGTTAGTTCTCACTCTCCAGTGTTCTGTATTGTTTTAAATACTATAATCACACTCTTGATATTACCTAAATGAGGATGGGTTCCCTTTTAAGTCTGGTTCCTCTCAAGGTTTCTTAACATCTCAGCTTTGAGACAACGTCTGTTGTGAAAAGCGCTATAGAAATAAACTTGACTCGATTTTGTTACATTAGTTAACCTCTTAAAAATATTGTAAAAAACATTTTATTTATATTTAAAATAAAATATAAAATCTATAAAATCTTCATTAATGACTTTCCTCTTACACACAAAAATAATCTTTTAATACATTAAAACCTGCAAAATACTAAATGTAGAGAAAATAATAAAAATATATATGTAAAAAAAGAGAAACAAATTATAATCTACAAAAAAATATTATCTAGAAATAATACACAAATAATACTAAAGTTAATAAAGTGCTTTTGTACATATAACAAACTTCCATACCATAAAATAATAAAAAAAACTGTACAGTTTCCTTCAAGCTGCAGTTATAAGCCTCCTTCTGGGTTATTTCTCCTCAGAGCACCATCGTGGTTCCTCGGTTTGCTGTCTGTGCTTGAGCATTACGGTGTCTTTTGCACCACCAGAGCAACAGCACCAATGCGATCCCCAGCACCAGCACCACCGCCGCTCCAATCAGTGCCAGCTTGGTAAAGAGTCTGGTCTCAGAGTTGCTGGGTTCGAACACTGTGCATGAGTGTTTCCCGGGGACACTGGAACCCACCTTGTTCACTGCCTCCACACACACCTCAGTGCCTGGAGCTATATCCCCCAGCTTCATCATCCTCCGATTCTCCGCCAACTCGTGTCCACTTTTTTTACCCCCCACATACACCTGGTAGTACAAGACCGTAGAGGCGGGTGCGCACCACCGGAACACCACCACTCCATTACTTTCAACAAACAAACTGTGGACAGTAGGAGGGTCCGGGCGTTGGAAGGGGCCGCTGATCCCAGGGCAGGAGCAGAACAGTGCTTCGGCGAGCTTCTGACACGATTCCGGCTGTTCCTTGCAGATATCGCAGAGTGGAGGTGGAGACCCTGCGGACTTTTGGGGCTTTTTCGTGGTAAAAGGATCATCATAGAAATTATTGTAGTCATCACCTTGGGCGACTAAAGGAGGTTTGGGAGAGCCTGTTCTCTGGGTGGTGTTGCGTACTGATGATGATGCTGACATGAAGGAGAAGAGTAGCGTGGCCGAGAGGACGAGTGGTGGAGTAGAACACTTTCTCAACATGGTGTCTGTGAACAAAAACATTTCATTTTGATTTTTAATTTGAATTACAGCAGAGAGAAGCATGAGGATGCTTTGGAATGAAGATGAAGATTGAGGAGAAACGAAACAGCAGGAACAAAGTGAGAATGTGTGTCGAGTTTGATCAACTACAGAGAGAAGAGAGAGATATATACACAGCAAAATGGAAATTAATTTTCTTGATTTTGGTAAATATTATTAGAATGCATTCTATTATTATTATTATTATGTGTATAACTCCTTGTATAATGAATATGTCAATTACTTTCGCATACATTGTAATGCACAAACGACATGTACATTTCATTTTACATTTACATTTATCCGTCTGCATTTGACATCATTAATACAGAGAGCGAATTAGGAATCGAGGAGTAAGGGCTCTACTCTTCGGCCCCAGGAGCAGCAGCTCGCCTGGGATTTTGAACCCTACTACTACTTTCAGGACATCTACTTCATATAGACCAACAAAACCAAAGGAGAAAAGAGATGGAATAGACATTTCCAAACAATTCACGTATTTATTTTTCAACCCCATTCAAGACCTTCTTAACATATTTAAATCCAATTACACATCAGCTTATTTTGAATGCTTCCTAGAATGCTTAGTGTTTTTTTGCTTTAAAAAAATCCAGCATTTTTTTCCAGCATAAAACTGAGGAAAATACTTCTAAATACTCCTAAAAATTCAATTTTACAAAGTGTGACAAAAAAATGAACCTAGTACAGAATGTCAGGATTGTATAAGACTTACATTACTTTTGAATACACACGTTTACACAGACGAGCGAAATAAATTACTGTAACATACACAGTAGATTAATATATCCATGGTACAAAAAGTCAGAATTTAATTTTCTATTAAAAAAAGAAAGAAAGTAGAAAGAAAATAAAAAGGAAAAAGAGCATGTGGCTTGGGTTTTATGAGTGGAAAAGTCAGCTTTCATTAAAAGCTTTTACGCCCTGTGACACAACGAAACCTCGGTTCAGCACAATGTATCATTTACATGCCATTGACTCCAAGATCTACTGCATCTCTGTAACTGTTACAATGATAATCCTGATTCCTGTTTTAACAAACATTTTGTTTTTTTAAATAAAAATTTACAGACATTCCAGATGTGCATTCTGTGCTGTACAGAAGCTCGGCGGTGTGTTTATGCCTCATTGTGCAACACAACCCCCACCAGATGTTTACAGAAAACTGATTCAAGGAGCACACTCAAGTCCGGCCCTAAACTGCAGCACGTGTTGTGCAAGAAAGAAAGCCATATGTGTGTGTGTGTGTGTGTGTGTGTGTGTGTGTGTGTGTGTGTGTGTGTGTGTGTGTTAGAAAATCACAGGCAGAGCTTTTAGTGTTAGTTGAAAAAATCTTATAAAAATGTAATAATTAAATGATTTTGGTAGAAGTTAAATAGATGTGTACTCGTTTATCTTTTGTACAAATGGATCTTTCTTTCCTTATCTCAGTAAAATAAAAGGGTGAAAAGGTGGACTTACCTGTGTGTTGTATGAAGTCCAGGAAATCTTCTATAATGCTTGTTTCTTTGTGTGAGGTGATTATCTCTCTCTCTCTCTCTCTCTCTCTCTCTCTTCTATAATGCTTGTTTCTTTGTGTGAGGTGATTATCTCTCTCTCTCTCTCTCTCTCTCTCTCTCTCATTCCAGTCTTTATAAACGTCTCCCCAACAATCGCCTCCTTATATTCCTCCTCCCTCGTCCCCCCCATGAGTCCTCCCTCTCCCTCTTACTTCTCTTTCTCTCAATTTTTTCACTGTGAAGCTCCACAGTTCTGCACTTAGCAACGCACCAAGGGCACGGTGTGTGTGTGTGTGTGTGTGTGTGTGTGTGTGTGTGTGTGTGTGTGTGTGTGTGTGTGTGTGTGTGTGTGTATGTGTGTGTGTGATGATTAGCAAAGCTCTACGTCAATCATACACACACATTCCTGTGTTGGAAGCAAAACCAGAGGCTGCAGTATATATATATATATAGTATATAAATACTATATAGCTAGCAATGGCTTTATTGCTAATCTCTCACGTTTGCCAGCGTGATAATCCAGGAAATCTTCAGATGTGAAAACAGCACACTGTGTCAAAATCCTCCAAGGATTTTCATTGCCAGTTGGCCTGGCTTGAGTAGTTTTAGAAGCTCTTCTGAAGTTGTACAGCTGTCTGTAGGGTTTCCAGGAAGAACATGGTGGTGTGGAAACTAAAAAACATCCAGTTAGCATTGTGTTTGATATGAGAGGTCAAAGGAGAACGGTTCAGAATGGTTTAGAGCTGACAGAAAGCCTAGAGTAACTCGATTTAGCACCGTGGTGAGCCTGAAGCATCTCAAAACATGAGATACAACAGGAGAAGATCCTACTGGCTTCTACTCGAACCAAAGGAGAAACAGGAATCTGAGGCTACACTGGGCACCAGACCTGGACTGTAAGCCTGATAAAGTATTCCATGAAACAGAAATCTAAGTGCAAAAACAGATTTGGATGCAGGAAGTAAGAAGGAGTCCAGAATGTGTATCTTAAGGCACTTGGTGGGATGAAATATGAAGTCCTGTATAAACATTTCTCATGAAGCAAAAACTCGCACTGTTCACCAAACACCATGGAAGTTTACTCAGATAGCTTACAGATACAATCTTGAACCATTTTGTCTAAATACATTCAGATAAAAAAAAGCTAAATTCTGGTTCTCAATGTTTTTGTAATTTAGCTCTTTTTAGACTTAAACTGAGGCCAGCAGAGTCTGGGTATGTTGAGCCTTAATGACATCTTTAACAGAGGTGCAAAAATGATCACTGTCAATTAAAATACAGTGGAGTAAAAAGTACATATATTGAATCATAAATGTAGTCGAGTAGAGAGTAAAATTTGCTTATATTTTTGATACACCTTAAAACTAAAAAGTAGCCAAAAAAAAATTACTTAAGTTCAGTATCAAAGCACTGAAGTAAAAAAAAAATGTCATCACCTGGAAATATTTTGGTGACAAAATCTAGAATGCACCAGAATAACTGGGAGAGGATTACAGCAATGCATTACATCTCAAGGTCATGGCTCATCTCACTCAGCAGAGTGTACTGGAATGAGCCAGCTTTAGCTCTGCCAGCACGATAAAGAAAAAACAGAGAAGCCAAAGTGTGCTACCAGTTACTACCAGCCTATGACTCAAGCTCATGGGTGGTTGTCTGGTGTCATGTTTCCACCAAATGGATTTACTAAACTGAACAAAAAATCTATAATAGATATAAAAATAGATCTGATAAAGGAGATTTTTTTTATCTAGGAGGTTATCATTTGTTTGTTTCTTTTTCAAAAATGTCTTTTATACATTTTATTTTCGAATCTCTGGTCTCAATATGAAGTACAATGAAGAGAAACATAAGGGAGTTAAAAACTGAGACTCAGTGTGACAAAAAAATATTTCCATTGCTAAAATACCAGCTGAAATTATTAGTCAATTTCATCAGCAGCAGCCCAACATCCTTCTCATCATCAGTTACATCAGTCTAGATTCTACAACAGCATTTTAGTGTTGTGTTAAAAAAATATATAGAATTCGAACATTACGAGATTAAAGTTGAAGCAATACAGAAATGAATAAGAAATTATACAAATAAAGTTGAAATATTTCAACAGCGATGCAAGAGTAAAGAGGAAATATTTAAAGAAAAAAGGTTTCTCTGTTTTGCATAAAATGGATGTGGAGGATTTAAATAAATCCTATTTTAGGGATTAGGATTTAGCAATAAGGAAATTCTTTTGGTGCATCAAAACAGAGTTATAATCAGTAACTGGACACTGCAGCGATTCTGTAGGAAACCTTTTTTTTTCCAGAAGAAAGAATCATACAGATGTTAAGGTAATTGCTTCTTTGGTGCCGTCTAAAATAGCGACCAGTAGTCGACTCCAAGGATACAGAGGTACTAAAGAGCATGTGTTGCTTCTCTAGAGACGATGAGGGTGAAGAAATTCGATAACAAGGAGTTCAACACCGGCACGAAACTTTATTCTAAATATATTACGACTTCATTCTTGTATTGCTATGATTTTAATCTCGTAATCTTTGTTTTATTTTATATTTTTAACATAGCACTAAAAGGCTGTTGTACCATTCCATCTGCAATACTAATGATAGTAAATCCAGGCTAAGAAACAAGCTAGGCTAGTAACTTGCTATGCAAATTATTGTAAGGCATTCTTTAAAAAAAATTCTGCTCTTGCTGTAAATTACTTGTGCAAGCGCTCACACAGTAACTCTTGGCAGGAAGTGGTACCTTACAAATGCCACGTCATTTCGTTTACCCGCGTCATTGTGGGTTTTTCTGATTGTTTAAGATCTTGAGGATTTTTTTTTTTTACCTCAGCGATTATAGGAAGCTTTGAGAGTGTTGGTTCACCACATTGACTCGATGCTTGCAAACCAATCTAATTTTGAATCAGCTAGAGTTTGTGTGTATCTCTGTAGTGAATGGAGTCTGGATAGAGGTTCCTGATATGAATCTGCAAGATCTATCTGAGAAATTTGGGGTGTTTCATTATTAGTCAACTGACAATGCACTGAAATATAAAAATGCTTCCAACAATACTCCAGACATGAACCGTTTCCACCCAAAAAGAGGTCACTGAGGGTCAAATACTTTTAGTCTTTTGTGTAATGCTTGGAAAAACTGGTGCGCTGTAGATGAGGTGGAATTAGAGGGAAAAAAGAAAGGGATACAGACATAGAATGAGAGGTTATGAAAGAACATGCTGACCTGGACAAGATGTTATCACATAACAATGACTGGACTGCTCAATCCAGGTCCTTTGGTGCTGTGGTGTGTCATAGCACAGAACGGTTCCACATCATAATCTGTCATGTCGATGTCATGCTTTGCTGCATCATCTTGGAAACAAAAGATCTCGGTTTGCTCATCTCATGTGGATGTGTGACCACTAGCAGACGGCATCCTTCATCCATCCAGTCCTAAAATGTTTAAAATGATGACACTCTAATGGATAAACCGGGCGGTTCTTATTGGGTGTTTGAGATAGTATGCCAATAAGGGATTTGTCTAAGGATTAGCATGCTTGTATTTGTTTGTAGATGTTTAAAAAGGCCAACTGCTAATAAAACTGGCTGTTGGGTTGGATATCTAGACTGAACAGTATGTTCCGTATAACTCTTTTTCTTGGGACTAACTCGAGGGGTAAACCTCAGGGTTACAAACAATTCGATATTCGACAATAACACATCTATTTCTATCTATTATAGTATTTATAATTTCCATTGCAGATCTTCCCTAACTTACAGTGGAGATGTGTTCTGATGACCCCATTGTATTTGAAAAGTCGAGACATGTCGAGACATGGCCTAGCCTACCCGAGAGTCTATAATTTGTTAATAATGTGAAAAATTTTGGCTATGTGAAGAATAAATTTAATTGTGCTGTAATGGACATGCGACTGGAAATGTATCTATTTATCACTAATCTGCTTCCATACAATACAATTCTACATTCAATTAATCTATTCAAAGAAACTGTTCAATAGCCAATGAAGATTTGTTCAAGTTAAGGATGTTTCTGTAATACAATTTACACCAGGAGTCCTACAATCCTACATTTGGCCGAATTTGGCAGAGAATTTTTATTTTCCTTGACCCCTGACCAATCAGTCTCAAGACAGAGGATGAGGATGAGTAACTACAACATATGTAAACAATTCGTCTAGATAGGGAGCCAAAAAGAGAAGATATATTCTGACAATAGATTCTTTTTGCTGATATTCCATCTACAACAGTGGGTGTAGTTTGGGGAAAACTCCACCACAAGATGGAACAGAACACATGCCCTAACCGTTGCTGAATTTCTTCAAATAAAAAAACCTGTTCATCTACCTTTTTCTGCCTTTAGTATATCAGTAAAGACAAAGAACTTTGTTGTCATACCAGTCTCTTTTACATTACTGAAAATAAATAAAGCTATTTAAAAAATAAGCTAGGCTAGTTACACAGTTCTCGTTATGAAACCACCTCAAAACCGCATACTGCAATGATTTTATATTTGAAGACACCTGGATTCTGACACATCAGTAATGAATATTTTTACACAGTATTTCTCTTGAAAGCGACGCATCAACCCACATCGTTGGCTCGTTACACACCGATGAGCAACATGTTTCCATTCCAGAGCCGTTGTCGTTGTTGTTTTTGCTCCAGTGCTGTTCTCAAATGTCTCTTCATCCCTGCCAATGCTTTTCTAAACACAATTTGAAACTCAGACCACTGAATATCAACAACCCTTCAGGGGGAGGTGTGTGAGCTTGTGTGTGGAGTGTGTGGAGTGTGCCGAGTGTGCGTGCTTGTCTTTCAGCCATTAAGTTCGTATACACACCCGCAACATGCCCCAACAAAAAGTGGCTAATGGACCTGCTTAAGCAGGAGCACTTTAAAAAATATCACCTGGGACATTTCCTGATAATTGACCCCACAGTGTTCTATTTTCTGAACTTTAGCACAATGGAATGCTGCTGTTTTTCTTTTTTTTTCTTCTGTGTGTTGGGACACAAGGCGAATATTTTATGCCTTACAGATTTATGGTTCATTCCTCTAGATTGGATTAATTTATCTGAAAATTTTCTTTTATAGGGGTTTTCTTGTGGAGCTCAGATTTCCTACTGCCCCCCAGGTGACTCTAAATTGAGAATGTGAATGCGACAGGCCGGGTTCTGCTTTTTGTACAGACTTGCCTTGCCTTGCACACCTGGGATTAGCTATTCCAGGTTCACTGCAACCCTGATTGGGATAAAGCTTATAAGTATGAGCACACAAAAAAATGATATCCAACAAAATCACATTTTAAAACATTTGGATCTCTTTTTTTAATCAACAGTTGTAAAGAAGCTGCACTCCTGGCTGGCTCTCCCTCAACAGAAGTGGAGTATCAGCAGTGATTCTTTTACAATCTGTGGCTAGACATGATGGACGAAAAGTAAAAGAAAAAGCTAATAGTCCTTGAGGTTCCACTGCACATAATATCTTGCCATTTTTGGTCTGGAGCCGTGACAACTTCCCCAACTGCCTCACCCTTAATTGCAGGGTTTATTCCAATCTGGAGCACAAGCTGAAAGCTAACTGCTGGTTAATGTTGCTTTGAAGTGTGTAGTAATAGACTTTAAGGTTTATATATGTGATGTAAAGTCTGGGTCAAATTGAAGAATTGGTTTAGACCTCGCAGACACAATGCTACAAGTGAAAACTTTTTGTTTTAGGAGCAGATGAAAGACCATTCTAAATTTTTGCCATGAAAAACAATCGTTTATTCCAACTGTAGAATGGAAAAAATGTTGGAACAGCACAGAACAGATTGGCTGATCTGACCATAAACCTTTATCAGAAATAGATATTTTAATGTTATGTAGCATTCATTAGCAATCTCTTGGTTGTATCAAAAGCTACCATAACACGCAAACATGAGAACCTTGAAGAACACCATAAAGGTTTGATCAGATAGCTTATTTTTAAACATAATCACAAAGCATATTTCTGTGTAGATTCCTATCTAGCGAACCAGAGGTGAACTTGGTGAGGTTACATTTCCCTGAAACGACATAATGGTGATGAAATCTTGAGAGGAACCTGTCTGAAAAAGGAACCCATTGTTTTCTGGGTGAGATTACTAAGTACACAACTACAGCACACAGGAATGAAGAAGTAAAGGCAAACAGTACTAGTGTGTTGAAAGGGTAATCAGTTTTGTGATTAAGGCAGTAAATCTGCAGTATCCACATGAGATTATCCACAATTGGAATTGGACAGAAATTGAACACAACATTCCAGACTTGTCCTTCCACATTGGCGATCAACAATCATTTCTCCACTGCCCTGTAAATACCATCCCTGTTTAGAATCCATATTTGCAAGTCAACCTTTGGTCTCAAAATGGACAGCTGTACAATAATGTCTTCACCCAGCCATATATTGAGCCACGTTCTCCTGAGAGCAGCAAGGTTTCTGTGAGAAAGCAGGCCTGGTAGACAGATGGACGCGGAGGAGTCTGGGATATTCCAAACGTCCAGAAAGAATCCCCAGAGGATGTGTCATGTATGTCTGTTCAAAGAACGATGCTAAACTAGTAAACAGTACAAACACCCATCGGACCAATTTCAGTTTCTAGAATGCCTGGAGTACGAATGGAAATAGTTTAGGGCACATTTGTTTCTTTGAACAAAAGCCAAATCGAAATTGTTTTTTGTAGGCCATTTTATTATGGCTGTTTCTTAAGAGACTGAACAGAAAAATAAAAAAAAGTTTCTTTTAAACAGACCACTCTTTTTTTTTGTCTGCATGAACTCCCTCATACTCTTTGAATCTTTCATTACAATTTCAACTCCAGCTTTCACCTCATTTCTTCTTTCCTTCCTTCCTGTCCTTCTGCACATCTGTCTCCATCACTCTAGTTGCCCAGTTTTGATTTCCCCCCACCCTGTCAGCACATCTGTGAGTGGTTAGCTGGTGGGTGTTTGTATGTGTGTGTGTATGTGTGTGTGTGTGTGTTTGTGTGATAGTCGGGCCCAGCTGTAGGAAAAATTCCTTCACTTTACACTTCCTGATCCACTGCTGGGATATGAGGAGCTGGGCGTCGTTTACAGACGTGTGCTGTGCGCTTGACATAACGCGGGCATTCAGGGGTTATGTGCACAAGCTTGCACATTAGCGTGGACGATTATTGGTATTAGCATTAGTACATTTCTTTGGAATGAGAAAATGACAAATTAATGTCGGCTTGTTCCAGCGCTGCTTTCTACACACCCTTGGAAAAGATCCTCAGAGGCTTTTAGCTGTTTATTGAATGTAAAATCCAAAAATTGGGCCACCTAAATGCTGTGAACTTTACAACCTTGTTTCATTTAGTTTAAGTGATAGTAAGTGTTGCCATGGAAACCTGTTAGTCTGCATTGCACTGATTATGCAATCAGCTGATCTGAAAATCTAAAACTAAAGAATTAGGTGTCCGGAATTGGATCTTGAGCGCGTTATTGTTTATGAAGGGAATCAAATACTGTCTCAAGTTTTGCTAGGAAGTGGATTGAATAGTGTCACCCCTTAGGTACTTGAATATGTGTGTGTTTACTGGAGAACCATTTGGACTTGCATTCCCAGGTCTTGTTTCCAGGAAACTATTCTCTGGGTCTGACACAAGCCCAACCCAGATAATAAGGAGGTGGTGGTTTAGAAACTTAGCTGCCACTGTTGTCCCCTGAGCGAACCTCTTAATCACGTGTCCCCAAACTATGGCCCGCCCACACCCCTCGAACAATGCCAAAAACATACTTCGAAAATGAGATTTTAGATATATGTTTTACTCATTTAATATCTATAAAAGTTAGCTTTAAACAAAAATTTCCCCTTAGTTTTAAGAGAGGTCTGGAACTATTGGCTATCGATGAAAATCCATATTGATAGTTTTTCCAGCTTCTGGTACGCTGTTATTTTGAGAGCGGCCTCTAGTGGCGAATCACTGACACTGACACTGACACTTTTCATGATTTAGTACTGATTTTTTTTTTTTTGTGATTAAGTCCAGTACTATTTTTTTTAATCAGATGATTAATTGGTTATCAGCAAGTATGATCCAATCCTTCAATTGGTATTTGTTAAATCCATGATTGTTTGACTTCTAGTTATAAACGTATCCTAATTATTTGTTAGTTTTACTCAACAAGTATATGCATAAGCAAGTAAAGGTTTTGATTTCATAAGTGATATATCTCTTAAAAAATGAAATGCTAATTTGTCTGTATGGTGCAGAACAAAATAATAAACTAATCTTGCATTCTGAGACAAAGTAACTACATTTAAAATCATAATAAAATCTACATAATAGTTCTATTTGTCAGACTGACCCAGACCCTGATTAAAGAAAGGAAAAAATACGTGGGCCCCCTGCACTTAATCCTCAACTTTTCTCTAGAAAAGCGCTTATTAAGGATGAATAAATGAAAACGTAGCAAAAGAAAGAGACTGACTCTCAGGATGTGTCTCATGAGGCGATGAACGAGGTTTTTGAATTGCTCGGGTGACTGATACTGATCCTAATGGCCTCTGAACACAAAAGAACAAATTTAAACTTGAACGAATGAAAAACAGAAAGTGCTTCGGCCCCCCGAGGGAGCGCGAGTCATATGAAGCTAATTATAAAGGCTGATGGCTTCATAAGAGTGTGATTAGGAGGGGAGCTTTAAGCAGTGACCGAGTTCCACAGTCATGTTAGTGAGTCACAGTAGGACAGGAGTTTTCATTATGTCGGGGAACACAGACAGCGACACACAGAGAGACAGACACAGAGACAGAGACAGACACAGAGGGAGACAGGACTGAACACCGTGCTGACATGCCGAGGCGTGCCGACCCGATTCATTCGGTCTGAATCATGAGGTCTACACAAAGAGAGACAGAGAATAAGAGACAGAGGGAGTAGACAGGGACTTCCTGTTTGCTCTATTGCTGTGCCATGAACCATGTACTCTGACCTAATAAGTGTTCATACATGCACTGCTTTACTGCCCTTTCATACACAAGACAAGCAACACCAAGTCAAATTTCACATCGACTGGTTTGTTCGCTCTGAGGATTTTTCAGGACCTGACGACGTCTTTCAAACCTCTTAAACAACAGTCTTTAAGCAGAATGTGAAAAGAAATCCAGCTGTTGAGTGTTGTGTGTGTGTGTGTTTCTCGAGCTGAGACACAATTTTCTTTTTTTTACGTTTCTGACTTTTCTCAGTTTGTGATCGTTGTGCAGCAGCTAACGAATGTTTGTTTTATTGCACTTTATTTAACTGTCTTACACTTTGGTGTATGTTATGAATAGGTTTTATAGCCTAGTGCTCCTGATGCTATGGCTAATTCCAGTTTACCCTCCACAACCACTGGTCTTCCTCAGTCCTCAACAAGTTCCCCAAAGCAGACAATCTCCTGGTTGTTTCAGCCCCAGTTCAGGCTGTAAGTGCTTTTAATAACAACGTGCCATTCCAACATAGCATGCTGTGGGTAATTAGTTAATATCTGTAATAGCTACACAGAAAAAAATACATTTGTATATACCTGATTATCAATACAAATAAAGTTTCAGGTTGCTGATGGTTATAATATAATAAAGATGAAAAATTTATAAAAGATTTTTTATAAATAAGTGATAAAAAAGAAAAGTGGTTTGGTTTGTGGTTAAAGTGATGATTCTATTCAAGAGCTAATCTGAAAAAAAAAAAACATTTATGGAGTTTAAAGTTAAAATACAGCTATATACGTTTTCATAGGTTTCACTGTTCAATTCAAGTTCAAATTTGTTTTTTTTTCCTAATGCTGTAAATATTAGTTTTGGGAAGAACTGTATTGGTGTTTGGGGGCAATACCACTTATAACCTTTCTATTATTTGTACCAATTCACCCTAATATAATTGGCTCAAACCGAGGTTTTGCAATCGCAACCATTTGATCGCTAATAACTGCAATCTGGCATCTGTTTAAAAGTGACTGCATTAGCGCTTGGCCATATGCTAACCCTGCAGATAACAAGAACAGGAGGTGGGAGTGAAATTCCTTGTGCGTTAGTCTCGGTGTCCATTTTACTGGAATTTGTTGTGTCTGTTGTGACGTTTGGCGAAAACAAACCGGGCCCAGACTGCAGCTCTGTCAGAGACACTTGAGCATGTAAAGTGGAGAGAAAAAGTTCTACATCATGATGATTTGTATCCAAGTGTATCCAAGGTTGAGAGGATTCCAGACAACCATACTAATAAGCACTTGCAGTAAAAAGAAAAAATCATCTCAGATGTTCAGGCATGTGGAATGCAGTTACTCCAGCGTCACTTCCTAATTACATACTGTATAAACAGCGCGTTTCCAACACACGATTTCTCAACGCCGAAACGGTAGTCAATGTGATACTGCTGCTATAATAAGGCGATTAGAATAGTTAATATATTGGAGAAGAGATTATATTTATTTAATCATGCAGCTCACTAGTTTAGTTATAAAACATTTTAACAGAATTTAAAAACCTTTATGATTCATTTAAATACTGTTTATGAGTCTTCTGAGATGATGTTCCATTAGATTTTGGTGGAGATTTGTGCTTCTTCAGCTACAATGGTGTTTAGTAAAGTCAGGTACTGATGTAGGTGAGCTGAGGAGGACTGGGGTGCAGTCAGTGTTCACATTCATCCCCACAAAAAATATTCAATATGGTCATGGCTCTATAGCAGGAGATCTTCCACACATTTACAACCCATGGAGAGTATATCTTCATGGAGCTGGCTTTGTGCACAAATGTAATGCTGGATCAGGTTTAGGTCTCCTAGTTCAAGTGAGGGTTAAAATTTTAAGCTTTATCATCTGAAGACTTACAATATTGTGTTCCTCTGTCTTTGGTAACTGTCTTTGGTTTGGAGAAGAAACACAGATGGCTGGATAGGGCAGGTATCCGAATACTTTTGGCCCAAGAGTGTTTGATGTTGATTATTATTATAATTATGATATTTTATTATCATTATTATGTTCTCGTCATCAAAGTTAACGCTCCTCTATGTGACCACCAGGCGGCAGCAGATTAACATCTATAGAATAGCAGTAAAACCTGAGACAGAGGGGAACACGCACATTTTTGTGTTTTAAATACATAAACGAACCAAAATAATAAACCGAATAATAAAAAAAAACTGAAACAAACACCAGAAACAAACAGTGTGTAAAAAAAAAAAAAAAACACACCAGAAACACACAACGTTTCCCAGGAAGCAGGTCAGCAGCTGGAGGAACTTCCTCTCGGCTGCCGCTAGGTGGCAGTAGATTAGCTGCTTCATTTTTTCCAGAAGCAGTGTGAGATGTTCTCCTCCACCACCACCCGACTGAGATGTTTGTGTTTAGTGTACGTGTATAATCTTAACAAAACCCAAAGTTCTCCATTTCCATTAACTGCATCATCCCTTTCTCTGTCTTTGTCTCAGCTGGATCACATGGAACAGAAGGTAAACCTGGAGATAATCGATGCTTGTAGGACCTTTGTAGTTGATAGATATGATGGCCATGTTCAGCATGTTCAGCTATATACAGTAACTCCAATTAATACAGATCTAAAAGAGGCTCCATGTTTAACTGTGTGACGGTAAAATCACAGACACAAGCATTAAAGTGCACAGCAAATCAACACAAACACTACTTTTTCCATTTGTTTATCTCTGTTTATCATTTCATCTCAATTTGCTCTTCATTTCTTCTTTTACCCTCATTTTCCATGAATTCTTTCCCTGAATCACTGATTCTGAACAGAAAATAAAGAGGTCAGCTGAGCATGCTCGCACACACACACACACACACACACACACACACACACACACACACACACACACACTCAAAATGAAACACTGCAGTGTGTTGGGTCATTGAAAACAACCACATGGCAAGTATTACATTAAAGAGTCAAATGTTCCCCCTGACGTTTAACCTGCCGCTGGGGGTCTGGAAAAATGATGACATCCCAAAGGTCAGTCCTGTGTAGTCGGGGTAAACAAACATCAGGATAAGAAGCTTTCTATAATGAGATTTATCTTAACAGGAGTACAAAGAGGGAACTATTAAATTATGTATAATAATAAAAGCTGAATGTAGCATTTTTGGGGTTCAGGTTCTCACACATTCACAGATGCCCTACAACTAATTCACTGAATATCAGTGTGATCTATAGTTTGACTCACGGTGCATAAGATTCGGACAGTAGGAGGAAAAGGTCTAGATGAACAAATGGGCAGCAGATGGTGGTGCTGAAGCGTTGGCAGCACTTGGCCCAAATGTTCTTTAGTCCCGGCTCGATCGAGGCGCCAAATTTCACAACTTTTTACCAGATGGTTCTCCGGGCTGCCGTTGAAAAATAAAGACTATGATGATGAAAAAGAAGAAGCAGGAGAATAAAAATGTAAGAAAAAAATCTTTGCTGCTTGCACTTCGAACCACAAACGTAACAACAAAAACGATCATCTTCTTTCGGCTGCTCCTATTAGGGGTCGCCACAGCAGATCCTCTGTCTCCACACCCCCCTGTCCTCTACATCTGCCTCTTTTACACCAACTACCTGCATGTCTTCCCTCACCACATCCATAAACCTCCTCCTTGGTCTTTCTCTTTTCCTCCATCCTCAGCATTCTCCCACTGATATACCCCATGTCCCGACTCAACACACGCGGAAACCACTACTCTCAACACAAATCACAATATCATCCACAAACATCATAGTCCACGGAGACTCCTGTCTGACCTCGTCCGTGAACCTGTCCATCATCACTGCAAACAGGAAAGGGCTCAGACTTGACCGTCGTTCCTACTGCACCCTTCAGTGCTGTCCTCATACATGTCCTGCACCGCTCTCACATACTTCTGACACACCTGACTTTCTCTCTCTCCACCCTCTTGTATGCTTTCTTTAAATCCACAACTCACAAAATAACAATAATTTAATAAATAAGTGGACCTGGCAACCCATCATCCAAGAGCTTGAACTTGAGCTCGGTTTCTTCCTCATTCTGTCTGAAGATTTTTTTTTTTGCCTTTCCAGCTTACCACCGTCGCCTCTGGCTTGCTCATTAGTGTTCTAGACTTAATCCTGGATTTTTGCAATGCTGCTACACTACACACACACACACAAATTAAATTAAAACAGCCTAGTTCCAATCCCCAGGGAAGCCGAAATCACGAGCTCCATTAAAATCGTTAACTTCGAGCTTGTGAGCCACGGCGCAGAATAAAGTCAGAGTAATTAGCGACTCGCGCTGTGATCAGGTTCCTCATTCGAATGAACGTGAGAATAATATCGTCTAGACGTTTTATTGCGGACGCCACTGATTCTCGCAAGGAATTAAACAAAATTCTTGTGCCGATCGAGTGTCCATTAGCTTAACAATTGTGGATCATGGGTTTCGCAATTGCTTCGAAAGGCGAAACCCAACACGGACTTCGCGAATCGTTCTCGGTCAGTGTTGCTCATTAGAACATTAGGCCACACCAACCAGCCATTTGTCTCAACCGTGTAATGAAAGCAGCAGGAGGACGAGCGAGCGATTCGAACTGGGAGAAGCGACATGTAGGAGCGAACACGTCTGTGACTGAGCGCTGACCGCGACACGCTGAGCGAAATCCACCGCTAACCGCCGATCTCCGAGCAACATGCTTTAATCATTTACGCTCAAAATGGACATGAGTTTAAAAGTCACTGCAGTGAATATGAAGTTTTTGTTTCAAACTAAAAAAATATACAAATAAATAAAATACAGGATTCATTAATAACTCAGGATCGATCAGTGCAGATGGTCAAATATTATTAATGTAATAATAAAATAAAACCTCACTTTTTAATTCCCTGCACACCTCTGTTTTACTGCCACCATTTTAGTGGCTCTCATTTGTACTAATCAGCACCTCTGATTGTCGAAAGAAAGACTGAAAGAAAGAAAAACTTCCAGGAGATCAGTAAGAATGCATAAGTTGAGGAATAGGCTGTGGGTAAAGCAGAACTCGTTCCTGATCTGCACTGAAGTGATGCAGTGATGAAGCAGATGGTAATTATGTTTTTGCAGGTGCTGTAGGTGTATAGGAATGTGGTAGGCGGTGTGTGTGTGTGTGTGTGTGTGTGTGTGTGTGTGTAAGATATAAGCCGCCGTGTCATGTGTCGGGCTGCATTTACAAGTGAAAGATCTGAGATATCTCAGGAGGCTTTTTATATCTCCTATCCTCCATCCTCCAAATGTCATCCTAATGTTTTTTTTTTTTTTCAGCCTGCCATCTCTCCATCTGCTTCAGCTCTGTTTCCTGTCAAGGCAACGTCTAGGAACCTTTCAAGTGAAACCTGACTGGAGGGAAAAATATCAATATCATATTAAATAAATATTTACATTTTCTCCCAGACAGCAGCACTGAAACTCTTTAAAGTAATCTCCATCCTCCAAATGTCATCCTAATGTTTTTTTTTTTTTTTCATCCTGCCATCTCTCCATCTGCTTCAGCTCTGTTTCCTGTCAAGGCAACGTCTAGGAACCTTTCAAGTGAAACCTGACTGGAGGGAAAAATATCAATATCATATTAAATAAATATTTACATTTTCTCCCAGACAGCAGCACTGAAACTCTTTAAAGTAATAAATTAATTAATTCTATTAATGATAAATATAATTCCAATATTAAATAAACAGGCTTCACGGTGGAACTTGGATTTGGAACTAAATAGGAGCAATAGTACAAAGATTTCATATGACAGACAGAAAGACAGTAAACTAAAGAAAGCCTTACTAAGACAGTCAAATTAACTAAATCGATCAAGCAAGAAAGTAAAGAGGAGAAATGTGTAAAAGAAAACCTAAATAAAAAAGAAAGCAAGAAAGCAAAAGAGGAATGCAGTGAAATAAAAAAGAAAGACATGCTTGCATATCACACATTTACTCTGAATTTGAGCAGCAGCTGTGAGGTTCGAGGGCTGATGTGTGATCATGTGCTGAAGTGGGTAATTATTTAGAAATGGGGTTATTATAGCGCTGCCACTGGGTGAAAGCAGGAACTTCGCTGTGCCCTGTGAAAATGAAACGACTGGAATCACATGGGGTTCGGTGAGATTTCCGTCACATGGTGGGAATGAGCTCCGTTGCGTACACGAGCGTCAGCGCTAAACCATGTTCGACATGTGTATTTAACAGTCAATATGTGAAGCAGAGCTGAGAAAGTGGAAGCCACAGCACCAACCCAATTCATCTTCGTGTTCACATGTTCCATTAACATCAGAGACGCGACGGACCGTACCGTCACACCGCCTGCAAAAAGCCCTCAAGATATTACAGCTCATTTCAGAACACATTTCTAATGGACTGTGTGTGCAATCGCAGGAGCGGGACACCGATAATCTGGAACAGTTCATCAAAGATGGAATATACACACACACACACGATCTTACGATGATCAGTTCGCTAATGATCTGGATCAGCTCACTGAAAGGTTTAATAATTAACTGCGTGTGCATAGGATCAGTTTGCGAAACTACAATGTGCGGAGGATCAGCTCGCTAATAATCGCACTCGGACAGGATCAGTTCGCGCGCACAGGATCAGCAACAATCGTGTGCACACAGGATCAGTTCGGTAGTCATCACTGCAATAGATCAGTTCACGAACGATCGCATGCACCCAGTTTCAGTAATAATAGGGAACGGATCACCACTGACCCAATGTACATAGGATCAGTTCGCGAACAGTTCAGCATTCACAAGGGACAAGTTTGTTAGCAATCTGGATCAGTTCACAAATGTTCGTAAACACAGAGGATCAGTTTGCTAATCTTAATCGGTACACCAATTAACCACAGGCAAACAATTGGTTCACTAACGATCACGTACCCACAGTTTAAAATCTGGATCAGTTCAGCAATCGACTGAATGGACAAAGGATCAGTTCATAAACGGTCGCATGCACACAGAATCAGTTGAGGATTAGATATTTTCACAATGAAGAAATAATGTATAATTGTAACCCTTTCCCCTCCCCCAGCACTCCACCCTCTCCTTAACCACCTCAATGCTGATGAATTCCCCTGTTGCCCTGCTCGAGTGCACTCCTGCCACTTTACCTTTTCATTAAACACACAGCGAGTCTTTGTTTACTCTGCTCACTGTTAATTATGCTAATCAGCCTAACCTCTCTCATTAGCATTACATCCATTCTAATGGGGTGTTTACGAATACATCACACGGCGCAGTGAAAAACAACAACAAAAATGTAAAAAAACAACAAAAAAAAACAGGCCGCGAGCCCAAAACAATCAATCAATTAGCAACTTATTCACATCGGACCTGAAACCCGAACCGTAAAAGCAGCTGAGATCAGTCCGAGTCCATCACGAGCTGTAATTGCCTCGTTCTCCTTCTGGGGCTCGGGAGCTCTTTTACCCTGCGCTTTTGGATCGAAGCCATTTTAAATACGTGACACGAAAAAATTCGGCAACACTTCTTCAAGTGCACAACTACAGACGTAACCCGGGTGGGATTTTAAAGGCATTTTAGATACACTAAAGATTTCACTTGTGTGAAGAAGATACTGATACAGAAACCCTGAGTATCAATCCATATTAACAGAAAAACACTTTCACAATTAAACTTCTTTATGTATTAAAAAAAATTCAAAATATATATAAATACAAGAAAATCAGATCTCCAAAATCTAGTGGAACACCACCTTTAGAAGTGTGGAGGTTACTAGAACAGCAAATGGAGACATAGCAATCTTATAATCAGGTCTACAAGATGTCTTTTGGCCATACAGTGTATGTCATCATTTGAAAACAAAGATTTATTTAATTCCTGAAGTCATGAATCCAAAAATAGAGCAGAAAAACATCTCTGTGGGCACGGTTTATATAAATTTTGTTTCCACTGCAAAAAAAAAAAAGAAAAAATATGGAATTTTATATTGGATGTTGCATTTCATAAAGGCCGAGGAACCCTGAAGAACCCCTGATGTCCTCAGCTAAACTTTCCTGCTTAATTTTCAGCGTTTTATAATCAGGCCCATAATCAGCAAGAGAGAGAAGAAAAAAAAAAACAAAACAAAAAAAAACCAGGCTTTACACTCTCCCACTCACTGTCCTTTCACAGACAATATCCAGGAAGAAGAATAAAGGCAGAGGAACCCTGAAGAACCCCTGATGTCCTCAGCTAAACTTTCCTGCTTAATTTTCAGCGTTTTATAATCAGGCCCATAATCAGCAAGAGAGAGAAGAAAAAAAAAAACAAAACAAAAAAAAACCAGGCTTTACACTCTCCCACTCACTGTCCTTTCACAGACAATATCCAGGAAGAAGAACAAACCCTGGAGCAATAGATTCAATAAGACTTGTGCTACACAAACAACATGGAACACAAGCGATTTCTGTCCTGCTATAAAATAACCAGAAACCACATTGGCATGAAAGCCTGTGTGCACTCAACTCGTACATGTACTCATCACCCGGCAGCTCACTTCAAATAAGTGTATATAAGATCACCATCCACCTGAGTGGTGCAGCTTTTCTATTGGTGGATGGGGTTTAGGGGATAATACACTGTTACACTGTATACAGGAACAGATGAACCTACAGTGTAGGGGAGTAAAGAAAAAGAAAATCTGGTTCAACTATTTAAAGCATGGCAACATCAATTTAATTAGACTTAAATAGAAAAAAAGACAAAAACTAAACCTCTGATACTGATTAGCATTAGATTGAGCCAGAATCTGATCATATTGATGCCAAATCTAATTACGAATGGCAAAGTGCAATCAGTGCTGTATCGAGTAGCAGAATGGCATCAGTGCTGTATCGAGTAACAGAATGGCATCAGTGTTGTATCGAGTAACAGAATGGCATCAGTGTTGTATCGAGTAGCAGAATGGCATCAGTGCTGTATCGAGTGACAGAATGGCATCAGTGCTGTATCGAGTAACAGAATGGCATCAGTGCTGTTTAGAGTAGCAGAATGGCATCAGTGCTGTATCGAGTAGCAAAATGGCATCAGTGTTGTATCGAGAGACAGAATGGCATCAGTGTTGTATCGAGTAGCAGAATGGCATCAGTGTTATATCGAGTAACAGAATGGCATCAGTGTTGTATCGAGTAACAGAATGGCATCAGTGTTGTATCGAGTAGCAGAATGGCATCAGTGCTGTATCGAGTGACAGAATGGCATCAGTGCTGTATCGAGTGACAGAATGGCATCAGTGCTGTATCGAATAACAGAATGGCATCAGTGCTGTTTAGAGTAGCAGAATGGCATCAGTGCTGTTTAGAGTAGCAGAATGGCATCAGTGCTGTTTAGAGTAGCAAAATGGCATCAGTGTTGTATCGAGAGACAGAATGGCATCAGTGTTGTATCAAGTAGCAGAATGGCATCAGTGCTGTATCGAGTAGCAGAATGGCATCAGTGCTGTATCGAGTAGCACTTTGGCATCAGTGCTGTATCGAGAGACAGAATGGCATCAGTGCTGTATCGAGTGGCAGAATGGCATCAATGCTAATATAGTTTGTATTGGTGGAGATGTGTTATATCGGCTCTGTAGTGAATTGAATTGAAATTAGCTTATGCATCATATTTTTGAAAATATCATGATATAAGAGAATTTGCGTGTTTGTCCTCTCTACACACACCTACCTTTTAGTGCACACACACACACACACACACACACACACACACACACCCACGCAGCTGGTCCCTGACCCAGTTTCAGAGGGCACCATAAGGTGTGTGCCACACGCCCTGGTTGAGTGTGTGCTGTAGATTAGTGACCATATGCACTTGAACGAAGGCCGCCGCCCACACGCGAGGGGGACAGATGGCGGGAGTCACCTTGGCAACCGGGCCGTTGCCCCGAACGCACGTGAACGTGAGCGCGAGGCCGAAATGGAGGTAGAAAATGAGAACAGGTGTGGAGGCTGAACAGACCCGATTACCGCGGCGACGCACTTTGCTCAAAATCTGATTTATTAAATTTTAGAAAACACCATTTTTTCCCCTTAATGGTTCATAACAACAGCAGGAACAATGTCATGAAATGTCATTTTTAGGGCAGTTGTTTGTCGAGGGAACGAGGGAGTGTTCTGGGGGAACAAGGGGCGGGGGGGGCAGGCCAGCCCCTGAGTTGAAATCCGTTTCCTCTTCCTGAAGTCAAAGGTCAACTAACCCCCCCGAACAGCTTACACATATGTGATATGAGAGGGAGAGATGATCCTATGAAGACTGAGTGATGGGAAAGAGAGAGCCAGTACAAAAGAAGGGAAAAGGAAAAGAAAACCGAACGATAGAGGAAAGAAGGGATGAGGGTGGTATGTGCTGTAGAGTAGGACCTCAGGGTCTCAGACAACGATACCAGCATACTGAAAACTCCAGAGGCATCAGGTAGAAAAGTTGAACTGCAAAGTCATTTGTCTTTTTTGTTGTTGTTGTTTGTTTTGTTAGATTTCCATTTCCCCCCAAAGTCAAGATTATTCCTGCCAAATAATTTGAGGAGTAAAAACAAATAATAATAAAAAAGGAACACCAAGGTATAATTAGGCTGCCCAAACCCGTGTCCCAATTTTTCTTTCCCATCTCAAAAATAAGGAGGGATAAAGAAATCAGGGGTCTTCAGCATAGAGAAGTTGGAAAGAGAAAGAGGGGGCATTAAAGGCAGGGCATCACCCAAAAAAAAAAAAAAAAGGGGTGGGGGTCGAAGTGCAAACTATTATTCTTTTCCCGGAGAGAGAGAAATTGAGAGAGAGAGAAAAAGATAGATTCCATGGAGGGAGAGATTTGAACCGAGCAAAAACCGCGAGTCCCTCGAAGCGTCCAAGTATTGTTGTTTCAACGTCTTTCTCCCTCTCTTTCCATCTCTCCCCCCTCCGTTTTCAAGGGGCGGACAGGGGCGACTCTCGGCTGGGCGACCCCGTGAGCGCCAGCTCGTCTGGAGGGTACACGGTAAGCGTGCACGCCCGGATCCCCCCCAACGACTCGGGCAGGTCGAACACTTTGTGCCACTCGTCCTTTTCCGGGTCGTACTTTTGCACGATCTCCACCATGCAGCGGTTGTTCCATGAGTAGCCGCCCACCACGTAAATCTTGTTGTCGTACACGGCCACGCCCACGTCGCTCTGGCCTCGTAGCATGGCCGCGATGCCTGTCCACACGTCCAGCGCCGGGCTGTAGTACTCGCAGCTCAGGACGTCGTCGTAGTCGCTGGTGCCGCGAAAATGGTTGCCCCCGATCACGTACAGCCGGTCGCCCACCGTGCACATGCAATGCAGCCCACGCACCGTCGTCATAGGAGCCTTCTGCGTCCACCGGTCCGCCTCCGGGTCGAAGCACATCAGCTCCTTCTGAAACGTGTCGTGTGTGATTCCGCCTGCAGGAAAAAATGAAATATTACGCACTTTGAATCGAGGTAGTTCCGGTTCTCACTTAAATTATAGCTACTACAACTAGAAACTGTTTTTTTTTACTATTTTAAAGGATAATAAAACAAAATAATGACCAGACTTTCCTTCCATCCAGAAGGTAGGTATCATCAAGGTCAAAGATAATCAAGAAAACAAATAAATAAAGCTTCACAAGTACTAGGTACACATGGGACACCTGAACTTTCCTGCTACTTGTGGTTCCTCCCCAAACTGTTCCTACTTGTGCACACAATTGTGTAGGATGTCTTTGGATGCGGTAGCATGAAATTTTCTCTTTACTTAAACTCGGAGAGCCAAACCTGTTCCAGCATGACAAGGCACAAAGCCAACTTCATGAAGATCTACTTTCCATGGTTTGGAAGTTGTAGATTTCATGCTGTAACCCTATTGATATGAAAGTAAATGCTGAGTACACCTCAGAACTCCTCACCTCACCTACATCAGGCCCTGACTTTATCAAAATCTAGTGGAAGATCTTCCCGGAAGAGTGGAGATTATTATAGGAGCAAATAGAGACTCAATGTGGAACGAGATGCTCACAAAGGGCACACCAACCTTATGGTCATGTAAATTTCTACAAACGGTTCACCATGTAGTATATTTTATTGTCTACAGGGTACCTCATGGTCCAGATGGACAAGAACCCTTTTATTTTTTTTTTTATGCAATCACCTGACCTGTATCCAACTGAGCATGCCCCATAAGTGCCACAAGAACAAACAGGAAGTGAAGGTCTGCTGTGATCAAGGCTTCACTAGGCAGAAACCCAGTGTTTGGTCATGGCTGCTGCTTACACCATACACACTCCAGGCTGAACATTAGGCTAATAGTCCAAGACAACGAAAAAGCCATTAGACCACAGGATTTTCTCTCACACACACTCACATACGCACACTCACACACCTCTCGCTAGTGTGTAAAGGCAATAATAAATAATGCATTAACAGGCCTGGTGCTCTCCCACAATCCCCTCTGCGCTCGTCCTTCACTCAAGACGAAGCTGCAGACTGACTAAGACAAAGAAAGAGAGAAAGAGAGAGAGAAATAAAGAGAGTTTGCACAGGGAAAAGAAAACGGGACATGTCTGCAGGGAGGGCTGAAAATAAAAGTGCGGAACTTTCCCATCAGGCATCTGGGTGCTGGCCGAGCGGCCTCGCCTCGTCACCCCCCGTTCTTATTTCTCTCTCAGCTTTCCTTTCGCATCGCTTCGCGTCAGGCTTCAGGACATTTTAAAAACACGAAAAAGCGACATTCGAGTGTGTGTGTGGGTGTGTGTGTGTGTGTGTGTTAACATGAGTCCTGGGTTCCTGGATGCACTTCCTGTCTGCGCTCGCGTTCTCTCGCACTCGAAGCGGCTTCATGCTAAATTGAGCTGCGTTAACAGGATATCACATGCTCCAGTGTGCACATGCAGGTGTGTGTGTCTGTGTGTCTGTGTGTGTGTGTGTGTGTGCACGCACACATCACCACAATCACACTCCCACACAGTGTTCGATCTCACTTCAGCAATTCTCATCTCACTCCTTCAGGCTCCTTTCCTTTCCTATCCCTTCATCCTTCCTTCTCTCTCTTGGTGTGTGTGTGTGTGTGTGTGTGTGTGTGTGTGTGTGTGTGTGTTAGAGAGAGATGCAGAAAGTAGGACTTAGGGGTTTAACATAGGATTTAAGTTGCAA
>MU526172.1:2017824-2056650 GCA_024362625.1 Silurus asotus
AGAGAGAGAGAGAGAGAGAGAGAGAGAGAGAGCGATAGAGCAAAGTGGGGTGACAAAGAGTAAAGAATGACTCAATGATATTCATCAGCTGAGAGATATACAGCTGCAATAAATACATTTTTTAGCCCTAATGTAGCCATATTGTATACCCTATTATTATGACAGCAGAGATTCAGAACCATGGACAGCGACTAAACCCACCCATGTTCTTTCTAATGGCTCCCAAACTACACACTATTACCAAAAGTATTGGGACACTTTCATTACTACCTTTTACATTTCACCATTTTCCTCCAGATGGTTTGAGTGTAGAGTTTTGGTGAGACTTCCTGATTGTGGTGTAAATGTGTGCTGATGGAACACTGATGATTACAGATGTTTAGGAGAATGAGGGAAATGTGTCTATTACAGTAAAGGTCATCTCTGAACTTTGCTTAAATCTCAATGTAATGAGCTGGAAATCTGCTCCTACCAACGACATGCTTCATTCATATTACACTGCTGACCAATTGCGCCTGCGCCCACATACACGCTCACTCAGCACTCGCCCGCATATCACACATGCACACACACGCACACACAGCACTCGCCCGCATATGGTCATTTGCATTCACACACAGACGCATGTATTCAAAAGCACTCACACATTGGAGGAACAAATGATTATGGTGAGAAACAGGAGTAAACACCAGTAATCATTACTCTAAAAGAAAAAGTCTACATGCTGCTCTATAATAAATAAACATTAGATGAAATAGAAAAAGAGATAAAAAAAAAAAAGTTAACCAAGAAAATGTTTTTATATTATTTGGAAAAATAGAAGTCACTTCTACTTTAAAGGCATCTGGTGTGATTTTTTGCTCCACATGCAGAACACACAATAATAAGATGTGATCACTGGTGAGCTGCGTACGTGAGGGGGAGAGAGAGAGAGAGAGAGAGAGAGAGAGAGAGAGAGAGAGAGAGAGAGAGAGAGAGAGAGAGAGAGAGAGAGAGACGGTGTGACTGCATGCAAGTTCACAGTATGAAAGTGGGGGGGAAAAAAAAAAGAAAAGAAAACACAAACTAATTTAATTCAGAGCAATAAAATCCAATTGACCAGCATGACTCTGGTTGCCATGGTAACTGAGACTTATGGAACCATAGCTCGGTGGAACAGGAGGAAGTGTTGTGTATATTTTGTGTGTTTATTGTGTCTGTGCTTTGAGGAGAACTTCTCCGTCCTTTATTTAGCTGCTTGGCTCCTCTCTGTGGAATCTGAAGTGTTGTGGTGTAATTTAACAGGAGGGGCAGAACACTGTGTGTGTGTGTGTGTGTGTGTGTGTGTGTGTGTGTGTGTGAAATGTATCTGTCCTTCAGATACATGTTAAATTCTGACATTTCGTTCCTCACACTCCTGTGTCCTCACTACAACGACCTCTAAGTTACCATGGCAACCGTGGACGCCCTCCAGGGGGTGTAGAGCGAGCTGGTGCGAAGTGAAACATTGTCCGGAACAGGGTCCGGGTATAACCTTGGTCTAAGCGGTCTTTATAGCTGAGATCTTGCCATATGTGGGCGGAATGTTGCGACATCACAATGTTGATTAGCACCCACAAATGCAAGGAGCCTGGCACTCACCGAGCTCTCCAGCGGCGTTCCTGCCCCCGACGGCGTACAGATGTCCCTTGAGTGCGCTCAGATGGAAGAAGGTCCTCTTCTCGTTGAGGCAGGCCACCTGGATCCAGCGGTTGTAGCGCGGGTCATAGCGGAATGCCGTGTCGACCGCGGTCTTGCCCTTGGTGTCGTAGTTGCTTTGGCCTCCGACGACGTACAGAAAGTTCCCAATTACGGCGATGCCGTGCTGGTAACGAGGAGCGTCCATTGGCGCCAAGGCGCGCCACTCGTGCGCCTTCTCGTCAAACAGCCGCAGCTCTTTGCTGACCACCAGCTGCTGGCGCAGGACGCCGCCCAGGGTCACCAGGTGCGCGCTGTCCGAGCGGATGGCCGTGCGCTCCGACTGCATCACCGGCTGCATATAGGGCATCATCTGGTAGTTGCTGGCCTCCAAGAGCAAGTTGACGCAGGCGTTGTCCGTACGCATGAAGTCCACCGTCTGCACGTGGTTGATGAGCTCGCTCGGGCTCATGAGCGGGAAGCGCACGTTGCGCATTAGGCGCGCCGCGTGCTCCATGCGCCCGTCCTCGGCCCGCAGCCAGCGGCACGCAGCTTTGAACAGCTCCAGCTCGCTGCAGCGCCGCAGGCCGTTCGAGGACAACGCAAAGGCTAACCGCTCCACCGGGAGCTTCACAAACTCGCCTGTCCCCAGGAGCGCCGGGAAGTTCTTTAAAATGAAGTTGTTCACATACTTGTCCACCTCGGCCAGGTTGTACGCGCTGGCGATGCGCCCCACCTCCACGCAGTTCTCCAGAGACACCTGCAGGACCCGGAAAAAGACGAACAAGAGCTAAGTTACCATACAGGACAAGTCTTACATCGATTTAATGGCAAAAAAAAACAAAATTATGGATCTTTTTTGCCCTCACGTTATACATTTTCATTTAAAAAAAAATTTCATTTCTAGTTAGTGGAGACTCGTTCCAGTAAACTGTTCATCAATTGTGTGCGTTATATAACTTCAGCATGGTGTTACAAGATTGTAAGACTTGAATGAGTGTGCTAAGGAAAGCTGGATGGATGGATAACTGAAAGGATAGATGGATGGATGGATTGCATGGATGAATAACTGTATGGAATCTACAGGGAAACCCTGTGAACACCTCCTGAACCAATCAGAACAGAGAATTCCATGGCGCTGTGCAGGGTTTATTATTAATTAAGTGGAATACAAATAAATGCACTCTTTTTTCAGGATTATGGAACTCACTATTTTCCTTTATATTTGTTTACAAATACAGAACTCTCGTCTCGTCGTCGTTTTTGAATCGCTCTTACGAGAAAACGAATTCGGATAATGAAGCGAAAGGCGAGCGAATAAATTCCTCCTAATTATCGCCACGGCCCGCTCATTTCGGGAAAATTTATTGCGCCCCGACCCAAAGCTGTATTAAAAGCAGTGCTGGAGATGAAATCGTAATCTCGGCGCATGTCCCCTATGCGCCGCGCGTGTGCACGTGTAACCTCACCCTCACACCCTGAGATGTAGCGAGGGAAAAAAAGGAAATAAAATTGGTGTGTAATGATCCGCCTCGCCTCAGGGAGCGCTCGATAATTAGCTGATGACCCAGATAAAACTCGTTAAGGATGTTCTGCATTCTGATTGGTTCAAAAGAAACTGATTCACTTTCCAGGACGTGGGTTTATATTATTGATTACGCTCATGTGTATAGACCTTCATACATGTAACAGCAGAACGAGCACATCAGGCGTGCATGGCTTGCATGGCGGGATGGAAGGATGAAAGGCTGAATAGATTGATGCATGGAGGGGATGAATGGATGATTAAAGAAGGGCTTGATGGAGAGCTGCATGAATGTATAAAGGTATAGCTGAATTCAGGAATGAACGGAAGGATGAAGGGATTCATGGGTGGATGGATAAATGTATGGTGGGAATGGATGTATGGAGGAATAGATAAATAGATCCCACATTTCCCCCTCGTCTCTTCGTACCCCGGAGATGAGGAACACTTTGCAGAAGTCGAGAACAGGGAGGATCTGCAGAAAGCTGGCTGCCTCCAGCGTGTCCTGCAGGTTCTCCATGTTGAGCGAGAGCTTGGCCGTGTAGATGAAGTCGATGATCTTCTTTAGGCCGATGCGGTTCACGCCGTGCAGCTTTATGCACATCAGGTCCTGCTCCTTCATCCCACCTTGGAGTGAGAGAGAGAGAGAGAGAGAGAGAGAAAAAGATCCATTAGGAAAAAGTGTACAAGAATTCATACAATTCCAAAAAAACAAATACTAATTTGAATAAGAATCAATAATCAATACTGTATGACCAAACAATTGTGGACCCCTGACCATAAGATAGTCCCAAAAATTTTTGGCCATATCTTGTAGATAGATCATCAGAGATCAAAATTCACATTTTTTTTTTTTTTTCTTTTTTAAATCATAAACATTTCTGGTCTCAGTTCACTATTTGTTCCATAAATGCTTCATCCTCCTCCTTGTCATCATCGGAGCAGATATTACGCATAATAATTCCACAGTGAAACGAGGGAAGTGCAGAAAGATTGGTGCGTCTCGGCTCTAGACAGGGACAAGAAGAACGAGTCGGCCTCTGAAGTGAACCCTGTATTTTATTATTCATCAAAAGCAGGCTGAGATCACTTCACGTCGCATCACAGCGCTGTCTTCTCCGTATACACACACACACAACAACAAAAAAAAAAAACTAAATCAAGGAGTAGCTCTAAAAAAAAAAAAAGAAAGCCATTGAAATTAGTTGGTCGTAACCCAGTGGGCGGAGCTCTGTCTCCATTGAGTGCAGCGGCGGTGCAAAGAGAAAAGACACGTTAATTATGAATGAAGCAGAATTCCAGAGGACCGCCTTCGTGTATGTTCCGTCCCACCGTCCTTTCATCCATCGCTCACCTGTGAACATGGCTTTGAAGTAGTCGCTGGATGACGCCATCATGGCTCGGTGGACTGGGAAGGCCTCGTCTCCGTCTCCGGCCACAAGCGTGACGTCGCACAGCAGCCCTTCTATCCTCAACTGGTCGAAACCCTGTGAAAATGGACAGAGAAACAAAAAGGAGGAAGAGAGAGGGAAAAAAAACAAAGAGTGAGATAAACCTGAAAATAAATCTGACCAATCAGCAATAAGAGAAACTGGATACCAGAGACAGAATTTTATTACAGGGAAAAACATTTCTTGCAACAAGCACTATATGGACCAAAGGTTTTTGGACACCTGAGCATAACATTGGTATGTGCTTATTTCTGAACATCCGATTTCACATTGAGATCTTTCACTTCCATCAGATTTTCATGGTTTGGGTCTCGTAGTTCAAGTGAAAGCAAATGTTTTATGCTCATGGATCCGAGGACGATGTGTGTCCAACCTTGTGGTAACAGTTTGGGGAAGAACCACATATGGGTGGAAAAGTCTGGTGTCCGAATACTTTTGCCCATACAGTTTCTTCCTAACTTAAGAACCACCTATGCTGTGGACCCATTACAATACAATACCATGTTTGTTCCCTATTGCACTGAGTGAAACAGGATGTCTCTCACACACACACACACGTTTCTCTAAGGTTAAATACTAAATCTTTTTTTTGGGGGGTCTATTTCAGGTCAAAAGCTTTTTTCGTTCTACGCCTCGGCGAAGGTGTAAAAATTCTCTCCCGCTGGCTAAAAAACGAAGCAGGAAGTGTTGCGCGTTCACAAGCTCTTGGCCCAATTCCTTTTTTTTTCCCGGCGATTGCGTCACCTTGGAAACGAGATCATAATAATTCAGATGACCCAGTTTGCGTGTCATCGTTGGAAAGTAAGAGAGAAAAAGTTGAGGAGTTGAACGAAATGAAAGCACACTGAAGATTCAAGAACGAGTGTAGAGTTTTATATAAAAGAAATAAATAAATAAAAATAAAAACTTTTGACGAGGGAAAAAAAAAAAAAAGTCATGACTGAGTTGAAAACGGAAAGAAACGTGGAGGATGAAGGGCCGGTGTAATAGATAGAACTGGTAATAGTGTTGTCATGGTTACTTTTCTTTACCCTCCATCACAGCACACTCCTTCCAGCACTTTTTTTCCGTTTGTCCTCCGCAGGACTCGAGGTCAAGGATCGTTCCTTTGTTTCTTTCCGTGTTGTGGAATGTGTGATGGAGGAAAATGATGAGACGAGAATCAGATACAAAGAGCGAAAGTATAGGACATCGCTGATGATGAGAAATGGAGAAAAGCTTCTTTCTGTGCGTTCCTCTCAATGTGTATGTGAAGTTTAAATACGTGGTGGACCTACAGAACTATGGCAGAACTACAGTCCATGAGGTTCTGGTTCTACACAATTGTATATGACGTCTTGGATGCAGAAGCATTAAATTATTCACTTATTTGAACTAAGAAACCTGCATGACAAAGCCCCTGTGGACAAAGCCAGCTCCATGAAGATCTCCAGATCTCCTGCTATAAAGCTCCAACCCTATTATGCTGAATGTGAACACTGACTACACCTCAGGCATCCTCACCTCAACTACATCAGTATCTGACTTTACTAACACCTTTATATCTTCATGAATTTCACTCATCTCCACAAAATCTAGTGGAACAGCTTACCAGAAGAGTGGAACGCATTATACCAGGAAATGGAGACTAGTGTATAAGACAGTTACATTTCCAGCACGTGAAGACGTGAAAATGGGAAAAGAGAAAGAAAGGAACCACATACAGCTCAGGCATAGCCAGCGCATCACTGCTTTTCATGGGAGGTGTGTGTGCGTGTGCATGTTCGTGTGTGTTTGTTTTTATATGTAGGCCATTTTGTTCCCAATTGTGATAAACTGCTGAACTTAGCACGAACACGTGTGCACGCACACGCACACACACACACACACACACACACACACGCTCTGTTAAATCTCTTGATTATTATTGGTTCAATTAAACTCTGATTAACCAGTTAATAATTATGTGCAAACTCAGAGCTTAGCTGCAATACGTCATTAGCCACACCAGTCTCTTCTCTGACACACACACACACACACACACACACACACACACACACACACAGTGCAGTGTTGTAACTCAGGATCCAGGACAATCTTGAAAGTTTTAGTGTGATGCTTTAAGTGAATTGATGGTAATTAATTGGGAGGAAGGCAGAGGCCACGCCTCCTTCACAGAGACTGCTACACAGAAGTCACACCCCTTTCAGTGAGATCTAGGTTTAATTAATGAAGGCCACACTTCCATCGCTAAGAACATCATACACCAGGGTCACGGTCACCTTGGGATCAAGAAACAGAAGCCACACCTTTACTGAGATCAACAAACAGAAGCCACACCTGCTTTAGTGAGATCAAGCAGAAGCCAAGGCTTTTTTTCTTTTTTTTTTACTGGAGGCCAAGCTGAAGCCACGCCTCCTTTACTGAATTTGACACCAAAACGTTCACGCAGCCGTTACAAACCTCGATTAAAAAAAATAAAAATAAAAAGTCACGCCTCCTTTCAATTTATTTAAATGTATTTATACCACGCCTACTCGTTTTCCTGGAAGGTCTAAATCTGGTTTTCACTTCCTCTCGTCTGTATCCATTCTGTCCATCATGATTTTGAACACGGCGAATCGATAGCCTGATCCCATCACTGCCGCTACCAATGACATTATGAGGAAATTACACAGACCCATAATTCGCCTGAGGGCAGGCTCTCTCTCTCTCTCTCTCTCTACTCACACACAAATCTTAGACTGATCATTCAACTAGATTTCTAGATACATGCATGCAAACACACACTACAGGCCATCAAGTGTCCTCATCCTGACCTCATCACAATTCTCTCTCACACACACACATACACACACACACACACGACTGCCAGGTGACCTGCTGTCAGTTGCTAATGAACTTTCTCATGTGCCACCCAGCCATGATGATAGTGATGAGTTGAGTGAACGGTTGTGTGTATGTGAATCGGGATGCCAGACCACACTGTGTCGACCTTCACACACACATGTCCCTGTGGCCGGATGCCCGTGAAGGCAGATGGTAGCGTTCTGTCCACTGCTCGCCGTGACGCTGCGTTTAATTAGAGCCGAAGCTCATGGCGACGCCGGAGACGCGTACTGCCACAGCGGTTCGTTTCTCACGCTGATCAAACACACAACACAAATCCGGATGTGATGCGGATGAGTAAGGGACAAAATAAGTCCTCATAAGCCGGGAGCTCTGCTCTACACAGACGTATTGTTTCTAGTGGGGTCTTTTTCTCACACACACACACACACACACACACACACACACGCTTACCTGTAGGACGACGGAGCTGTGCGTGTTACTGGTGAAGAAGCGAGTGTTGCCCGTCTTGGACGCCTGCAGGTGGGCGGAGAGCCCCATCTCACCACAGCCGAGGGACACCTTCATATGAGCATCATCATCCTCCACCAGGGATCTACACACACACGAATATTGGAAACGAATATTTGTAGTCGTGACGTTTTCATAGAGAATTATGAATTGTCACTGTTCTGTACATGAGTGGTTTCAGGCGAATGTATTCGGATTAGTGCAGATATAGTCTCAAAACCCGGCACAGTTTATATACACATTTCCCCAAATTTCCAATGAATTCCCATACATTCCTGGTAAGTTTCCAACTTTTCCCTAAATTCCCAAAATAAAGCTCCCATGGAAATTTTGCCAGAAATGTAATGAAAATTGTCCACCCCTTTCTGTAACCCAAGCGCCAACATATACATCGAACCGAGAACTTTCTAACCATCTTTCATCTGGCATATCGTCTCAAAAGCAGACACATGCCTCAATTCCTCACTAGTGAGTCGAGCTGATGAAATACTTCAGCAGCATGATAGACTCGAAATCGACAGATGGGTCTATTGATGGTTCCATACAAATAAAGTCAGTCCTGCTCGGAGCATTACAGTAATACTGAGATAATGCCCTAATGATGTTAGCAAGGACATTTAATCCACATTAATCCTTGCATGGCTGCCTGGAGCATCAATACCAAGCCTAATCTTAAGTGAAGCTATGGGCGGCGGGGTTCGGCATCGTCCCTCCCTCATACCGACAAAGAAAGCATTTGGATCGATAATGAGGTTGTTGAAACATGCTATTTTTTTTTCCTTCCCTCTGTGCAATTCTATGTTTGCCATTAAAGAGTGAGTGCAATGATCTGCAAGCCTAAAGGAAGTCCATAGTAATAAAAAAGGAAAGAAATACAGCAGCTATAACAAAGCACTGTGATTAAAAAAAAAAAGAATTAGGTTGGAACAAAAAGGGTTTGAAAGAAAAGAGTGGCTAAGATGAGCGATTTTATGTCCGTATCATTTAGCTCGTTAAGATATAAAAAGATCTTCATTTTCTATTATTAGACATATTTTGTTAGGGTACTTTATAGGACTTTCATTTTACACTATAGGAGAAAGCGCTCAAGTGTAAAGGACTCGCTTCGTAGGTACTAGAGGACAAATCTTGTTAAAGTAGAAAAGGACTTTCCCCTCTAACACTGAACAAACAGGACTTACACTACTGAATACATTTCTCACAGTTGTGGACACTTTCATATTGAATAAAGTATTACGCTAGTTATAATACATTAAGACAACTGTTGTTGTACATGTGTGATTGTACATTTTCATATATTTTCAAATCTTAAGAAATAAAAACACAAACAAATATATTTAGCAATTAAAATCACAATTTATTAAGTTCTTTTATTTTTATTCAGCATTAATTAGCAAACACACTGCAGTACCACCGCAGACCACCAGGGTATAAAGGAATAAAAGAAAAACATTGGTGTAATGTATACAGGACTGCGCTTGTTGCACTATTGGATGAACCTGGTAAGGACTTTCTTGTTGCACTGCTGGACAAATAAGGTATAGGAAAAAAAATTCTCAAATCTTGGCTTGTTTCCAGTGCACACCTAATCTATCCAAAGGTCTACTGAAAATATAAGTAAATATTCATGACTACCAACGAATATTCAAAAGCTGCACAATGCTGCCCAGGTCAGTCCTAATGATACGACAGCGCAAGATGAATATTGTATAACCGATATTCGGCACATGCCTAATAGCGAACGATTGCTGTTCTTCTGTTGATGACAGAGTGAGATAGATAAAGAAAGGAAATACAAGCAGGGAAATTACTCTTGGTCAAGCTGAATAGAGGTCGAAACGAGATCCCTCTCCCGCTCTCTCTCGGAGTCACTCTATCTTGGTCTCCCACTGTGGCATTAGCATAAAATATTCCTTTAATAATTCATCATTAAGGGACACTTGCACCCAGAGCGTCATTAGAAGGTGCAGGACGGGTGCTGCAAGTAGTGGTCAAAAGAACATCTGTTATTACCACACACACAGACTGACCTCGACACACTCCGCTATTATTACCCGACATCACTTTCAACTCGGCTGGAACATTTCCAAGCTCGGGCACACAAACACACCTTTTGCTCTTTTCTCTCTTTTAAGTCGAGGCGATGAGACGAGGTTCAACCAGCCGGGTCCGTGTGTTCGCCAAGCAAAATGTCAACGTGTTTGATGGTTGTCTTGTAAATGCAAATGACCATAAAAAAAAATACAAAAAAAAAGCGCATCACAAAAAAAAACAGACAAAAACAATGAGCGTTGGTTCAGAAGGAAAACAGAAGTCGCCTTCCTTGGCCGAACCGATGATGGTCACAGAAGCCACATTAGATGTCTCATCAGATGATCTGTGATGTGATGAAGTCCACTTGCTGAGTAACAACAGATATTCAAATTGGATGATCAGTCACCATGGTTACCATAGCTGTCGAGTAGAGCGATCATAGTTTTTTTTGGCCTCACTTGTTTAACTGAAAAAGGACGGTCATTTCAACCACTTTTGTGCTCGATCTCATGAATTCTGCTCCATTACAGACTAAGAGCTGCATTCTGAGCTGGCAATCTGAGTCCAACAAGTTCCATCGACATTTGAATGGGGGGCGTTATGTGTATTTGGGGACTGGTTATGCGATTGCTTAAGAAGGTTTTATGGGCTCCATTTATCTTGAGTAGTGGTACACAAGACAGGTTCTTCAATAGCAGTTAGACTATTGCTTTTAAGCCTTTAAAAGTAAGCAATTGCCTTTAAGGCTGGAAAAAAATAAGGGGTAAAAAATGCAGACGAAAGAAATGGGCTTCATTTTTTGGACAAAACAACCTCAAACTAAAATAGAGTAATAAATCTCATTTGAAAACCAAATTTAGGTTGTTTGCTAATTGTATGAGATGGTATCACTCAGATGATGGAAGAGGGTCCGATGAGAACCATCAGAAGGTTAGAGAAACTACACTATTTAGTTTACTTCATTTACACACCAGCATCTTCAAAATAGTGCCTTTGCACAGCAATACAGCGCTCAGAGTGTTCCTGTCACTTCTGGACCTTCTGCGATTTGTGACGGATCTCCTCAATGGTGTCAAAACGACAACCTTTGAAGTGCATCTTCATCTTCGGAAAGAAGGGAAAATCCGCAGAAGACACGTTTGGCGAGTAGGGTGGGTGTAGAAGCGAGATTGTGTTGTTTCCGGAAAGAGCTGTGCACGTGGTCAGAATTGCAGACGTCGTAACTCAAATGGTAAAAATAGCACCGGTTCCACAGCTCCCGATGCTCACAGGACAATGCCTTTTGGCACACTGACTTATAAAGGTCCGTGCTCCCTGTGACTGCGTGTGCAGCCTCGTGCTGCCATCTGCTGGTGTGTTACACAACCAGACTTGAAAACACTTCGTAGTGGTTACTTTCTCAGTACTCAGACCTCCAAACATATTTATTTAGAGGTGTAATGTTTACTTGGATCCCTATTGCCTTTTGTACTAAATTAAAGTACTAACATGATTAGCCACTTAGGCTCATGATTAGGCTCAAGTGCTCTCCACTTCATCTCGTCACCATGACATTTCACGTTCGATGCTCATTTCATGCATCACCATTCAATAAGCTCCCTTCATCCTCCCACCATTCTCTTTCACATCCAACACTCAGAAACTAATGAGCAGTGCTCCACTGGATTTAAACCCCACACTAAAGTCTAAGGGGTTTGATTGCCTAAAACGGTACAAACTGAAATTATAGACGTATTTCATAACAAAATGTACTAGAAAATTCTACTGCAAAACCCATGACAGGTCATTTTAGCTTCACCATCATGCCGTTGAACGCACACACAGAAAACCCACCAGGATGAAGGATAGAGTTTGCGTTTGACTTTTGATGCAAACACTGTCGCATCTGCAGATTTTCATTCATGGCATTTGGCACATACCGCAATCCAGAGACTTACAGAAGAGCAACGACGAGACATTTCATATAAATACAACTGCACAGTTAGAGGTTGAGAGTCTTGGTAAAGGACCCGATAGTGGCATCTTGGTGACTGTGGGATTTGAACCCGTTACCCGACGTGAGTAATTTTGGAACTGTATAAGCTGAGAACTATATTTCTGGCCACTTTTTACACATGACCAGGCTGCCCACTAAGAGTTCTTGGGTAGGAGTTGTTAGGTAGGAGGTGGTAGGAATTTATAGCAAGTTAACTAGAAAGAATCTGAAGCTCGTGGCTTATGGTTGTTCTCTTAAATTCTGGTTATTCCACAACTCAATTTATTAATTGAATTGGCCAATCCAATTTAAGATAAGCTTGCGCTAGTAGAGGTTTAACCCAATAGTGCATCTTTGCAACCACCGAGATTTAAACCAGCCGCCATAGCACTTTCCAGACACCCTTATCCAGAGCCACTTCAATTATCTGTAGCTGAGCAATTGAGGGCCTTGTTTAAGGACCTATCAGTGAATTTTAACCCGTTACCTTCTGGTCAGAAGTCGAACATCTGATCCACTTTATTACTTCTTAGTAGAACTTTAACTTTCAGGCTGGAAGAGTTGTGGCTTGTCTGAGTGCACGCTGAGGCAAAACCCTGGCTATGCCGTGATCTACAATGGTACCTGCCTATAAATTGTGACAGGTCTTTAACCTTTGGTGTAATTTGACCACAAAACGCCTCTAATTCGAACAGCTTGTCAAGCTAAATGTCTCACTCGGGCCCAATTGTACAAAGAAACTGTACACCAGGGGTCAGCAGTTAACTTTGGCAACAGGCCAGTGTTTATCAACGCTGTTCTTATGGCCTGCCGAGGTGGTTATTACTATGTGCTTATTGTGTCACAGGCTGAAACATCAAGGCTTCCCGGATGTGCTGTTTGTCATTAAGCAGAACAAGAAGATTATTAAGGCGATCCTTTCCATCTGTCGTTAGATAAACTTGCATCTTTAGTATATTTTAATTAACTACTCAATTTATTAAAGGAGCTAAACGGCCCTGCTGACAATTTCCATGAGTCGGATAAAAATCGAGATGTCCATTAGTATAGTAAATGCACAAGTTGCTCGTCTCAGGGTTCCATCAGATTTTTTCACACTCATACATGCAGACTTCCTGACCATATTATAAAGACACCACGTTCGATGCACAGTGTTATTTATTAAAATGCCGATTATAAATACGGGGCAATGTTCATCATTTTCATTTTTAATACTGTAACCCTTCAATCCTACGGCACCAGAAGGATTGTTCGTGCACATTTCCCCAAGAAACTACAAAACAGAACTAAGGTCCATTAAGAAAAACACTTTTTGGCCATGTCCACACTAATACGATTTCATTTGAAGATGCATATTTCTCCTTCTCTCTTTGGCCATAAGAAGTTTTTCAAAACGTTTTCCGAAATGGATACATTTAAAAAACGCAGACGTTTCAAAAAGCTGGAAAGTAAATAAACCCCAGGCAGAAATGATGCACGTTGAATTTTTATTTTTTTGGGGTTTACAAGGATGCAAGTGTTTTTAGACATTTCAGTGTGGACGAATTTAGCCTTTGTTTTATAAAAAAATAAAAATAATAATAATTCTACAAATTCCTAATTTTATATTTAAAAAAACCCCAAAAAACTGAATAGTACAGAATCACAAATTTGTCAAAATATCGCGCCTGTCACGTGTGTTTAGAACGCTTGCACGTGCAAAGTGAGACCGAGACACGGTGTGGTTATTTTCCGTGTAAAATGTAAGAATCTGTCTGGTGTTGTCGTTTGATCTCAGCATCACTGGTTTGAGGTGAAAATTAAATCCCTGTGTTTCCTTTTATCACTGCAAGATTAAACACCTCTGTCCATGACGCCAGAGCGGAGTGTAAAATGTGTGTGCGTGTGTGTGATGCATCAGACGTCCTCCTTCTCCTCGCAGTCTTTCTTTCCTTTCTCCTTCCTGCTGGAGAAATGATGGAGGAGGAAAGACCCATTATATGATAAATGTGTTTTTAGAGGAATAAAATGAGGTGTGTAAGAGAACAGCTGTTGCTCGCATGACATCCATTTTCGGTTACTTAACGGCGTACGAGGGCAAAAGAAGCGACAAAAACGGATGACACGTTACGGTTATGGCAATTATGCTAAAATGGTTATGTGACAGTCAGTTAACTGAGACGTGGCGCCGCCCCCACCCACCCCCCTGCAATTGGCAGGAGGACGCCTAGCTAGGAAGTGTTCACTTAGTCACATTTACACTCCATTTGTTGTAATAACATCCTCCATTCTTCTGAGATGTTCTTCCACTAGATTTGATTAGTGTTAGTAAAGTAGTGTAGGTGAGGATGTTTGAAAGCCTGGGGTTCAGACAGCGTTCGCATTCATCCAAAAAGTTCTTCACGTCCAGTTGGAGCTCTATAGCAGGAGATCTTCCACCAAATCAAACTCATGCAATACTGGCATGGGTTCGGATCTCCTTGTTAAAAAGGGAACATTTGATGCATCCAAAGACGTCCTATACAAACGGTGTGCCTCCAAATTTATTAGAAGAACCACATATGGTCCTAAAAGTCAGGTGTCTCATTATTTCTGTCCACGTTTTATCCTGAGCTGCTTGAGGAGCACTACCCATAATTCCACGTTAAAAAAAAAACACTGACAAAAATATGACTGATTCAAGAACCACGCCTTGATTATCCTCGTAGCTCGACGATCACTGGACCCAGTGTGAACGCTGACCACGCCCGCTGACTCAGCAAAGCGCTAAATTCTCACAGGAATACAGAAAGCGTCGGCTGACGAGCTAATAACGAAAATCGCACGATCGATATTTCAACAGGGATATTCTGACAAAAAGCAATAAGTAAACAAGATGTAACTCTTTCATTATTTGCCCCGAAACTATTCTTCCACACGATTTTTTTAAAAGCTCAAGAATTATGGGACATACAGAAACATTTTGCATATACTATAGACGTTCACTGGTACATAGTATGATTTTAAAAAAAACCTAGAAAAACACATTTGTGGTATTTATTACGTGGTATTTATTAAAACACATCCATGGGTCAACAATATCATATCCGACTGTGCAATACCTTATACACTCCTGCTTATGGGTAGATTTAGATATTACGACTTCTCATCACAATTCACAGAGCAGACAACGCTACGTGTATTGACGGTGTAACTTTGGTGATACGGAGTGGTTTAATCAACGACGTATCGACATATCTGAGTGAAATGTAGCCGGACATTGTTACGTTTTTTTAGTCACTCTGCCTTTCATGTGCCTTCGTCTGACGAAACGACTAGCTAGCTAAGTAGCTAATGGTTTAAAGGTATATACACCAGGTTGCCTAGCAACAAGATTCGGACAGTCGTTAACTATGCTTTTTCACACACATACACACGTTTGATCTCTTGACATGAATCTTGGAGGACAACTGCAATATTATAGTGTGTGTATGTGTTTATACGTGGGTGTGAGTGTGTGTGTGTGTGCGTGTTTCACAAGAACAATAAGAGAAGAATGTGTGCTGGTTCGGTAGGAATTCAGAGTTGGTTTTGGTGACTAAAAATAGAGCTACCCGCCTGTCTGTGTGTGTCTCTGTGTGTGTGTGTGTGTGTGTACGTACATAATGCTGTTCATCAGAGGTGGTTTATATTACACGCTGTCTCTATGACATACTCATTTCGGAGGTGGTTAATGTTTTATTGCAGTGTGTGTGTTTGTGTTTGAGAGAAAGACAGAGAGGAAGAGAATTAATTCAGCCACGTGTCCATGAAGTGCAGAGACGGATCCAGCAGATTGAGCTCTCTAAATATAGCCTACCTTGCCTACGACGCCCTACACACACACACACACACACACACACACACACACACACACACACACACAGGGTAGGCACCAGCATTAGAGGGAATGTTAGGAGACACAGTAAGAGGACAAAAGCACCCTACAGCAGAACTCTCGATCCCTCACACACACACGCACACAAATAGCGACAAGGCCACAGCTGGGTTTGCTGAATAAAGCTGATCTGAGCAAGTCCCTGATACAGAGTCACCACACACACACACACACACACACACACACACACACACACAAACACAGGTTTAAATACATTACTAAGTCAATAATGTAATTGGAAGGGAGTGTAATATTGTACTGGGGTTGCCAGGTCTGTATTTTTCCATGCCGGGGGTCCTGTCTGTTTCAAGTTCAAAATAAAACAAAAACAAGGTACAATCACCAACTGACCCCATTCACACTCTACACACACACACACACACACACACACACACACACACACACAGGAACATGAATGCACACCACCACAGTGATCCTGAAATAGTTTATTCCCTGCATTTGACAAAAGTTACAATAGTTGCGTTCATAAAAGGTATTGTCTCCACACACACACACACAATCTATAAATATGAATGTCGGGGTTTCACATGTATCTGAAGACTGCAGTAAAATTGTAATGAACGCAATCGATTCCTCAGTGCACGAGTCTTAGCTTCAGGATTCCAACATGTACGAAAAACTAGCTAAACCAGCAAGTAGCACGCCGCCAAATTTGCAAAAGTGAAAATCACCTCAGCATATGTCAAAGGACAAGATATTTTTATGCAACCAGCCAATAGTCAGGTATTGAGGTAAACTTTTGTTGCGAACTCTGCGGATTAATAATAATTAACGCCTCCAAAACCAAAGCCGCGCCCACTCATTTCCAGTGAGGTTGGAATAAGGTCAACATTGATGCGACATCATGTGTCCCTTCCAGTGAATCTGATCCAGGATGGAGAGAAATTGAATAAGTCCTGCATTACGCTATATTCTTTTAATAAGATATAAATATTTTACATCATATATTTTTTTACAAACCGCAGAAAATGCAGACTGAGCTAAAACAGGAAGTCATAGCGACATGCCTGACCCATTTACAACCAACAGGCCCTGGTGAATCTTATCCAACCTGACACCGTCAACAGAGCGAGCAGCTAAACAAATCTCTCGACACCTGCACCTGAACAGCCAGACACGCCACATCCTGTTTAGATATGGAACGATTATATAGTTGATGCTGATCTGTCCTGCTGAGATGATGTTCGATTACATGGAGCCACACATGGACTTCAGCAGGACACACTGATCTTTCCTACACAATTCTGAAATCAACACCACGCACTGGGGTTCGGATACGAGCTGCTGCTACGCTCCATGTCTGAGAAGTGAAAGTATGACATGGAAATGTTATGGAGTAATAATAATAATAAAAAAAAAAAAAGAGCGAGAGAGAGAGAGAGAGGAGAGAGAGGGACTGACAAAACAGAAATAGAAGTAAGTACAGAAAGACAGAAAAGTAGGGGGAGAAAAAAGTGACTGACAAAAAGAAAGAGAGATAGAGGCAGTGAGAGAGGAAGAGAGTAAAAATGAGGCAGATACATAAAGTGATGGCTTTTTTGTCTGTGTCTCAAACTGAGAAAGTGAGAAAGAAAGACACCAAGACAAACAACACAGAGTGAAAGGCAGATAATGTTAAATAGAGAGAGAGTGAAAAAGAAAGAGAAGAGAAGGTTAGAGATCTGTCCAGGGATTGAGAAACAGATAGAAAGACAGAGACTGAGAGAGAGGGCCAGGCGACAGACAGAATAAGATAGATAGATAGATAGATAGATGGATAGATGGATAGATAGATAGATAGATAGATAGATAGATAGATAGATATAGAGTTAGAGAGGAAGAGAGAGATAGACAGAGAGAAAGTACCAGTTTGTACTAATAGAATACTATGCAATAGATACCAGTACCAGTTTGATCGCTGCCCTGTCCCCCTGTACCCCAGTCCACATCCACCCCCTCCCCCCTCGGTCTCACATTCAGCCCGGGGCAGGGTTTCATCCTCCTCCGGTACCGGCGGAACGGAGAGGAGGCCGGAAATATAAACACCGACATAAATCTAAACGAAAAATAAATGTGTTCACGTTTTACACACACACACACACACACACACACACACACACACACACACACACACACACACACACACACGGAGAGGAGAGGGTCTGAGTCCCCGGTGCACTGCGCTGTGATGTGATGTGATGTGACGGGGTTCTACTCACATGTACGCCGGGGATAACGGAGAGGAGCGCGAGGTCTTAAGCACAGGCACGGGGAATTTCCAGCTCACAGGAGAAGCGCTTTTCCATTTCAGCGGCATGTTTCGGTGGAGAAAATAATAATCAGTATATTATTGCTTTTATTTCTAAATGTATCACGAGATCCGAACTGAGAACAAGCTTCCGGGGAGGGCTTCCATCCCACCGAGTCCGGGCCGAGAGGAAGCTGAGAGAAGAAGAAGAGGAGGGGAGGATGATGATGATGATGATGATGGAGGAGGAGATGGAAGACGGTACACTGTGTTAGTGCGCTGTGGTGCTGATGCCCGAGGCCAGGGGAGAAGAGAAGGAGAGGCGGCTCCGCTCCGATCTTAGCAGCGCGGGCTAGTCATTAGCCGAACGCGCAGTACTGAGGTCCGGACAGCATAAAAAAATAAACCCACAAACGCCCCGAACATCTCTGAACATCTCCTGAGGAACAACAGGTCCACCGGAACAGCGAGGAGAAGACCGTGTAAAAAACACAGTGTAAAAACCCGTAGCGCAGCCGGAAGATCAACGAGAAGCGGCGCTGCAGCCGAGCGCGTACCAGAGGATGGGAAGAGTGGCAGTGTGAGTGAAGGAGGAGCAGACTGCAGAGAGAAAGAGAGAGAGAGAGAGAGAGAGAGAGGGAGAGAGGAAGGGAGGGAGAGGGAGAGAGGTAGGGAAAGGAGGGGGGAGAGAGAGAGAGAGAGAGAGAGAGAGAGAGAGAGAAATAGATAGATAGATAGATGGATAGATAGAGACAGACAGACAGTAAATGAGTCAGTGAGAGTGAGAGAAAATAGTCAATGAGAGAGAGAAGGAGAGAAGGAGATAGATAAATAGATAGATAGAGAGAGAGAGAGAGAGTAGGAGAGATAGAGATAGACAAATAGACAGAGAGACTCTGGATTTATATTGGTCCACTTTTTATTAAGCTGATGTTCACTTCATGCTCCTTCATTCTCTATGTTACTTATCACCACTTTCATTTCTGACCCATTTATTACATTAGTGCTAATTAATTAGCAATGAATAAATAATTAGTGATGAAATAAATATTAATTGATAAGTTTATATTATGTGAAGAATTTATTCATGATGACTCCACAGACAAACAGATAGGGGGATGGAAAGGTGGATGGATGGATGGATGAATGGATGATCTCTATCAGAGTGCCTGAGAGAGACAGACAGAGACAGAGGGAGTGAACTGCCTTGTTGGACACGCGGAACGAAGACACGAGCTCCGCCTCTGGGCTTTTCCCCTCTCCTGCCGGGTCAGTGCTCTTCCAAAGACGAAAGGAAACAAGCAGAAAAAAAAAGAGAGAGAGCACGAGAGAAAGAGCAGGAGGACGAGAAGTCATTTCTGCGATTATGTCCGTCTCCGTTGAAGAAGCTGACAACACGTCGAGGGAGACGGCGCTGCTCGGAGTGCGAGCCACGGGAGTGTGACGTGACGAATGTCAGGATTGTCTCGCTATTTCTCTTGGATCAACTTAAAGTTGTTGCACAGAGATGAGACACACAGCGAGCACACACACACAAATGTGGGTTTGACTTCCAGACAGAGGAAGACGGAAAGAGAGAAAGACGGGACACTATCATACATTTAAAGAGGCTTAAAGGGGGAAAAGGTGCACACACACACACACACACACACACACACACACACACACACACACACACACTTGCCTAGGCTCCAGACGCACTCTGAGCTTGTACCCTCTGCTGGACGTCCGAGGCACTGAGACACACTCGTACGAGACACCGACGTCCCGGAGACACACGCAGTGGCGCGTCCACTCCCGTTTAATTAAGTGCTAAATGTGCGGTGTGCAGAGGTTCGGCTATTCCTAGCCGTCTATTATTAGGGGTAATTAAGAGCGGAGAGCATGGCGGTGAGAAAACCCAGGAGAAAAGGAAGCACGGAATCATGCCGGGACTCAAAAACTCTGTCCTTTTCCCCACACAGACTTCTTCAAACCAGGACTGCGAATTAGCAGGAACACCTGAGATACACCAGATTTCTACACACAAGCGCATTATGGGAATACGTGCGGGTGTGGTTCATCTACTGTTGGTCCAATAAGTAATTGAATAAATAAACAGAACCCCTTTTACTGTTATACCCCTACCATCAATCTATAACTATCTATTTATATTTATACAGCCATCCATCCATGTTGATTAGAGGGCGGAGGTTACACGGTTACGTCTGCCCGCCGCACAAACCTTCTAATATTTCTACAATTTTGTTACATCGCGATCGTCGTCATGAGCTTGATAAATCGTAAGTTAAATAGTCTTAACTCTGGGATCATCTGTGTATGTAAATATACACACAAACACACTAATAATATATTATAATATTCATATGTTGAATAATATTCTGGAAATGTTCTATGAACTAGATTGACATAAAGACCTGAAAAGTCAGCGTAGCACAATGAAAACACGAAAGCAGTTTTTTATCCTATCAGAAACCCTAAACAAAAAAAAACAAACAAACAAAAGTGAAGTGATGTGGTAAAAGAGGAAGATGGGCACGTTCCTCACGTGAAGAAACGAAGTCAGGAATCGGAGCGCATTAGGAAAGCGGGAACGTGTGGCGTGTTGGGCGACTGATCCGCCCCGAGTATTTTTGGCAGTGCTCAAAGGAAATCCTCCATTAATCTGCGTTTAGCATTTTATAAAAGTGGATCGGTGGTGAGAGAGAGAGAGAGAGAGAGAGAGAGAGAGAGAGAGAGAGAGACTCATCCGTGTGATGACAGGAGCCCTTTCGTTCAGCTTGAGCAAGCACTTTTGAGAAGAAGAAAAAAAGAAAAATGGCTTGCATAAATATTCATATACCTTCAGCACCATGAGCTGTTCTATGTTTTGCATACCTTGAAATAAAAAGGACCTGATGGTAACCAGGAGAGCATGAAAGGTGAAGCATGGTGGTGGGAGCATGGTTTCTTCTCCTTTGTTGTTATACAGTTATACAGTGCTGCATTAAAGTCATGTTTTTTTTTTTTATACGCCACAAAAAATATACAAAACAGCGGCACAAAAGCACAACAATGCCGCTGTGCACGAAGCACCTTCATGAAGATCTGCTTTCCATGTGTGTGGAAGAACTCTATTTAGAGCTTTGACCTCCTCATGCCACCTCACCTACATACATACACAGGAACTTTTGCCACGTCCCATAAAAGCCACACTCATAACCTAATGAGGACCAAACGTCGTGTTCTGCAGTACCTCAAGATGAGAGGTGTAGCATCTAACTGCCCATTTTAATCAGTCCGCACACTGCATACCTTCAGCTGAAACCCCTCCTCCAACCCACACACACTAAATGCCCTAAAATATAAATAATCCAACACACGCTCACACAAACACACACTTACACACACTCATCATCCCACTCAAGGGTCTGAGTCACCACTTGAAAAAGGAAAAAAAAAAGGAAGACCCACACATGGATCCTACATTGGAGAACATCTTGGGCTGGAAAGGATAAACAGTAATCAGCGCTTTGAGACTCAATCTACTTGAGCCTTGTTCAAATAAACGCCCGACATTCCGCCTTCTCAGGAATCAAAACGCTTAAAAAAAAAAAAAAAAAAAAAAAAAAAAAAAAGAAACGGGACTCTAATTTAATATTGAGTTAATACACTTTTAACAATTATGATCAAATGGAAAAGAGAAAGAAAGCAACGGTACGATTTTATAAAAAAAAAATTTAAAAAAAGTGCTGAATCATGAAAAAGTTGCTTAAGAAAGTAAATATGAATATATGAATGAATAAATCTAATGATATATTTAATAGATGATAAATAATCATCATAATACAGTGCTCTCAGTGCAGCACGCAGTCTGGCATGTAAAAACAAACAGCACGTGGTGTGTGGTCTCCAGAGGCCACTCTTGTAATGACAGCGAACCGGAAAAACTACTATATTTTTGCCGATAGCCGATAGTTAAAGCAATCAATTATTAAAACTTATGAGCCAACCTCTGGGTTCTAGAGCGAGCATTTCCCAGAAGTTCACTGTTTATTGTTCAAACGTTGATCAAACTGTTGGAGGACACAATAAAATAGGGCGTATTTGAACTAGGAGACCCAAACCTGTTCCAGCATGCACAAAGCCAGCTCCATGAATATCTGCTTTTCATGGGTTTCTGGCTATAAACCCTATTAAAAGACCTTTTGGATTAATGTAAACACTGACTGCACCACAGGCCTCCTCACCTCACCTACATCAGTACCTGCCTTGTGTCTAAATGAGGAAAAATCTTGGCTGTATTCTATGAATAACATAAACTGTGATCGATTTCAAACCAAGATCCTCTTATGATAGACCCATGACTGAAGAACTGCAATCGTTTGTGTGTCTGATATTATAAGAAAATGTTCCTTCAAAGTGAGACTCGCGTAGTAGCATTGATGAAATCGTCAAATCACACATGGGTGGCATACAGGGAACAATTGAATTTTGCACAATATAAAAGCAACAAGAAATATATCAAGAAACAGTAAAGGAGAGAAAAAAAAAGGACATACATTGCACAGTACCTGTCGTGCAGCCCCATGGCCATGGTGTCCCCTCGATGCACAGGGTAGTCCATTCCCGCGCACTCAGCCACAGCGCACCACTGCAACAAAAAACACCAGTGAGAACTTGCAAAAAAAAAATAAAAAATTTAACACCAGCCAATCGCTTGCTAGTTTCAGCATTCATGACTATTTAAGACTTTACAAACAAACATTATCAAAGAATTTATCTGGTTGTGTTCCAGAGATGCTCCGAATCACGTACCGGAAATAATACACCAGGTGTTAGGTAAAAAAGAAGTCAGAATATCTGATAACGAGAAAATTGTGACGGTTGAGCATTTCTTCGTTCTCTACGTCGGTGGAAAGGCCTGAGAACAACAGATCGCCAATCCTTTTTGTAGCTCTTACATCATTAACCAGGTTTGATATGCTCAAGAACCTGAAGGATTTAGAAATGTGTTCCTTGCCAGAGTCTGAATTCAAATTTACTTGAATGTTCTACCAGAAGTCATTGTATCAGAGAAACCTACTGGTTAAGAGTTAACACTGGCAGCCTTTAGAAAAATTCTGAATATGAGCAGGAAGGACCTCAAGGCCGTGTGTTACAACGAGGTTCAAGTCGCCTTAAACTGGCCACCTCACCAGCCCTTCACAAAACTTCTCCCACTTCACTTATCTACTATAGATCATCATAATACCACAAACAATTCTGACTTCACCATTCCTTCCCGTTAATCTCTTTCCCCTTTACGTCTCGGCTCACTCGGGAAGCCTGGACAGCATATGGCACGTCTATTAATATTGCTGAAGCTCATACTTTCGAGGCGTTGTCTGCCATCTGGGAGTCCGAACACCCTGCTGGGTTACACGAGCAGGGTTCAGCAGAGAGAAAGAGTGAGAGAGATAGAGAGAGAGAAGCGAGGTTTGAGAAATAGAGAGTCTGAGAGCTCTGCAGTAATTAAGCAAAGGGCTAAAAAGCAGTAAACGTGGATTACATCAGCATCGAGCAAAGCCAAGAGACCGAAGTGAAACTTGGATTCGGTTAGGACTTGCTCGAAGTGTACGCGACATAAATTCGAGAGACGTCTGAAGGTGTGCAGATGCTAATAAACAGTGGCAAGGAAAATCACCAGCTAGGGATAAGACCATGATACTAAAAATGCTTTGAACTACAACTTTTGGCCAAAGATTTTCTATTTACAGCACAAGTTTCAAATCACAAAATTTTCCCACCATTTGATCAGCAAGGAAACACTGTACTCTAATGTACAATGCCCCGGGTCTTTCCCTAGCACCAATAGGTTCCTGTTGCCTTTTTATTTGGTCCTGACCTCTGACCCTCTGAATGCCTGGTGATAATCTGAAGTTTAAAGGTGTGTTTATGAGCAGTTATAACTGGCTGCTTTATTTATAATCCATGTCTCTGGCTAGAGGAAGGTAAAACGACACGGGTTCGGGATCGAATAGGAAGCCAGGTGTCAGAATGTGCCAGCGAGGTAATCTGTGGTAATAGATGTATCATTCAACTTGCTCCACTGGTCCAGGTCAAGTCTCAAGACAGCAGCTCTTTCGAGATGATTTCATTGGGGTATCATTTTAAGCTTAAATGCAGGTCTGTGCTCGTACTCAAGTCCAGAGCAAGTCCTAAATAAGGTCACCGAGGGGAAAAAGCAAAGTCTGATAAGATCAAATAAAAAATACGCAAGTTCTAGACACGGCTTGCTACTACGGGATGTAACATTTCAGAACAGAACTTTTGGGTCAGTGCATGTGTACTGAATAAAATCCTTGTTTTACATAAGAAACATGATCCGAATACCCTCACAAACATATTAAAAACCTGATTGTGTTCACCGTGTGCGCAAAATCACTGCCACTTCCTGCCAACGTTTTCATGACTAGCAACAAGGATTATTTTGCGTTTATGTACAGCATCTAGAATTTCTCTTTTCAGCATAATCGAAGGAGTGATTGAAAGAATGAATGAAGGACGGATTAATTCATTTCTGAATAAATACATTGAATTAATAAGTAAATAAATATTGTGTTTCTTGTATGCAGACATTTGTTAAAGTAATCTGAAATAAGTACAACAGTTAAGTAGAAAGTTTTATATTAAATCTAAAACACACTTTTATATAAACCTTATAACCATTAACAAATAAATGTAAGCCCTTCAACTGAATTTTTCCACTTAACTTTACTTTTAACAAATCAATTTCATTTGTGCCAATTTAATCAATATAATAAAAAAAAGTAAATTGCATCAATTTTCCACATTTTATTTTATGCCCTTACACACTACCATCTACTTAATATGGAGAATATCCATCTATAACTCTAAAAAAAAAAATTTGAGTGACATTTCAAAATATACCCGTTTAATTTATTTTTTTCCATTTTCTGAGAGTGTGTGTACCATCACTCCAAACCTGTGAGCATGGGCAACCTTGAGCTCTTGGACATTGTTGTCTGTCGGAATTGAACTTGATGCTTGGGTGCCACTTGAGGGCCCAAACAAAAAGCTTAGATAAAGTATGCTTTAAGATCCATTTTTCTCCCAATTTCAGAGACTGCAAACTTGCTCTGTAAAGCATAATTGAACACAACTTTATTTTCCACACAGGAACTGATACAAGAAAAAGTGTATACACAGATGTGTGGGAAGCCAATTGGGTAAAAAAGTGTGTCACCAGGTCCATGGGGACTACAAACGGTGTCCTTGAAAGTCATCAAATCTGTTACCAGCTTTACAAACAGACTTAAACAGTTATGTCCTCACTCCTGGGACAAAACTTTCATCTCCATCATTACCAGGATTTTGTCCAGCTTCTCAAGTCTCTGTGGAGGAGTGGGAGTCGAATAGCTCTTAACGATCAGCTGAAGCCACACGTCGCTATATTTTCGAATTTGGAGTGCCTGTGATTATCAAGCCGATAAAGGATCCTACTCTAGGTCAGCTCTGGAGTTGGACCTTGCCATCTTGTAACCACCTGAGAGCATTAACTACCACAGGACATTAACGCTTTAACCACATTACTGTGACTGGGCCAATGCTTGACAAGCCTGCCAGCTAGTTATTTTTTTATTATTGGATACCGGATAGACAAGCTGGACCACGAGCATGTAAACATGCATGGTCTGTACACACACACAAACACACACCCTCATAGTTCAGATATCTGCCTTTCTGAACACAAAGTCTTAGAGCTCAATTCACATTTGCATATCCTTTCCCTCTCACTTTTTTTGTTTGCACTGTGACAGACAAAACCAAGCCTTGTGAGTACACAGACAGAAAGGATGCTCATTAGCTGGTGACACAAACTCGATGCCTTTATAGCTATTTTATGTCTCGGGACACAAACTCGTGTCGAACTTGGCAGATTTTGTGAATGTTTTTTTAATGAGATTATACGCATTAGCAATGCCAATTTGTGCCTAAAGCCGGTATGAGCTGCATCCTATTAAGCAATGCAAATATTACGAGCTTTAGTCCATTGTACTGGATGGTTTTTAATGTTGAATTTTCATGCAAAGTAACACTTTGAGACTCGAGACCAAAAACGTGGCCTGACACCAAACTTGAGGCACTTTTTTTTTTTATCCAACTGGAAAAGTTCTACAGTGAAATTATGTGGCTGCACCGTATGATAATGACTAAACACAGAAAAACACTTTGAATTGAACTGCTATTTGCCTTCAGGGTTATGAGTCATATGACAGACATCGCCCCTGTCACATTCAATACAAAAGTCGATACCAAGACGCCATCATTCCGATCCATCATCGTGATGGACGACGTATGCTGTCGACTCCTCAGGACTGCAGTCACAAAATATACCTGAGAAAATTGTTCTCGAAACTACACATGCACTGTATAGCAAGTGTTTCACTAACATTAACTAATAAAGATGGTGTGCTTTAAAGACATTAAAAACTCAAGACAAGTTGTTAAATATACAATTAAAATTCAACTACACTTCAACTAACTGAAGAAATAAAACCAGGAACCTTTGAGTCTTTTGGAAATTCAAATGTCTTGAAATACTCAAATGTTCTCCACTCAGGACTGACTCAGGAACTTGTTTGTGGGTGGGGATTACAGTTACATGTTGATAGGCTTTAGATTCCAATTCATGTGGTGAAAACCATTGCCCAAAACCACAGTTATTCTGATCCTAAAGACACCAATGAAGTAATTATTTCTCTAAGAAAAAAAGTAAACACCTTGGAAATGTTCTCCCAAGATGCTGACAGTCCTTATTTTTGAATAATAAATCACCGCTAGCTAACCTACAGTAGAACTTATCATATAACACATCTACTTTATTCCTTCACTTTAAATAACCGCGTGCAGTTGTCATGGATGGCTACTACGGCTATACATAGTACAAGCGTGTAATGCAATGCACAGTGAATAAACATGACCCACCTTGAGATCATGTGTATTTAGAGCTGATGTGCTTAGCGCGTGTATCTAAAATACTTAAGCGTTCGTTAGCTAGCCATCTCGTAGTAACAGTAGCATGAGGTTTTTCATTCCGCACTGCCGTGAGAACGCAGGGTCTGCTTAGCAACCAGGAACGGAACATGAGCTCGCTAGCGGGAACGTGGTAAAGACTGTGGATCAGAAGGGTGCGAGTTGAAACCATACCACCAAGCTGCCATTGCTGGGCCCTTGAGTAAGGCCCTTAATTGTGAACTGGTTAGATGAATAGGATATAATTGAGAGTTGCTCTGGGCAAGGGGTGTCTGTTTAATACATTAAATGTTCATTTATGCAGTAGTGTGTGAACGTTGTCCTCAGAACGGTGGATAAAATTGTATCGAAAATCTGACTACGAATTAAATTCTTACATTTTTGCGCCAAAATGTTGTTCTCTACGGTTCCTATAGTGCACCAAAGTGGAGAACAAACAGGCTTGTACTTAATCACCCCGCATGCCTCCATGTCCTCTTTCAGCCTGTCCGTTTCTCCCCAGCAACACGCTCACTGATGGACACGGCCACGTGGCCCGGGTTACGGCACCAGCTGCCACACTTAAAGCTCGGACAACAAGGTAACGAAGGCCTGTGCTTTAACACCGCTTACTCCCATGGCAACTGCGAGAGCACAGATTACATAAGCGGCCACAACCAAGAAAGAGGAAGACTAAATATCCGACGCGGCTAATTCGAGACGTGCGACACGGCGATATCGTAACGAATACCCCCTCAAAGCTTGGAACCAAACTAGCCGTGTTACTATGCGAGCACTTTTTTTTAAAGCAATTCAGAAACTTTTTTTTCCTCTCACTGAATTGCCGTAAATGCTTTTAGACGCTAAATGAATAAAAAAATAAAAAAATCAATATGGCATTTTCAACACGTTTCTGATTAAATCATCTGTTCTCTCCATCCAGTCCAGGAGAGCAAACACTCTCTGAGAAAGAGATTAATGATTTCCAGTTGAAGGCAGTGACGTGGTGGTAGAGATTTGTCCCCCGTTTAGGAGGACGGTGTTGGGTCTTATTTATGAGAACGACCCGCTTATAGATTTGCAGGGTTACCGTGTTGTCACGCTTGAAATACATATGCCCGCGCTGCACGCCACTATTTTTTACCGCCGATATTTTTAACTCGCATTATTATCGTCACGGGCCTTTTAAAATATCACCAGCAGAGGTGACGGACGTTTTATATTTATCCCCATCACTCCTGCAGTTCAGTACAGTGCTCCAGGGACAGACGAGGTCATGTGATCCCTATGTATTGCATTTCATTCGGTCATGTACTTTCTTACAGGTTAAGCTTTTTTCTTTGAATAAAATAAATTCTCTAATTCCGTCTGAGAAAATTACAAAATTTTTAAATCTAATAAAATGTATCATATTGGATTATAAATTATGTAAAAAATACCAACAAAACATCAGTGTTATAAATAAGTATTTTGCCTATTAGTACATTTACTTAATAAACTTAATTTTGTATATTATTGCCAGAATTTTTCATATTTAAAAAACAAAATTGCAATAAAAAGATTATTTTTTTAAAAAGATTTTTCTTTCAGAATCCTGTACATTAGATTTCTGATTGATTAATACTACTTCTATTTTTATGAATAAATATTTTGTATTAAATTAAATATAATTATCTATTAGTATCTAAAATGTATCTATTTTTATTCATAAATTCACTACTTTTTTTTTTATTTTGGACCAATAAACCCACCCCAGCTGTTTTCTGCATGTTTATAATATTCTTTCAATGGAAAGAAAACATTTGACGATACCGCAAATAATCAAATCAACACGAGGTATAAATCTAATAATCATTATATCACTCAGCCCTTGTCCATCTTGTCCTAATGTTTTACTGGTGATGGAAAGCAAACTGTTGTCCTTCAAAAGCAGAGCTGCCAAACTTTGTTCTGCAAAGAAAACTGAAACTTTAATTTAGTTGCTTCTTCTGTTTCTTCCTCCTTCTTATTTTTTAGTATCTACGTTTCACCTTCTGCTCCATCCATCAAGACTCATGGCTGAGATCAAACATGCTTGAACATAGCGAGCAACAGCTTGCAGGCTTTACGAACCGGACTACACGAGCGGTCGCCATGGAAACATGCGATGAGGTAGTGTAGTGTGTGTTCGATTTAAAGCGCATCGCAACGACACTAACGATTCACGTGGAAACGATTCTAATTTATAGATCATGAAGCTCCGCCCACAAATATCTAATGTGACCATACATATATAGCAGAGTGTCAATAAATTAAGTGACATCCAAACACATGATTAATTTCAGACCAGAAGTCAGTTTTTAACTAAAAATACAGGAACAATTTTGTGCGTAATTGTTCTCCAGGTAATTACAGAAGTGAATTTGTTTTACTGTAATCACCATGTTGCACTAAAACAAACATTCGTAGAAAACTTGGAAAAGCGAAGTGTATGTCAGGTGAGCTACAGCTGGACGTACACACAGGACACAAAGCACATGGCATGTAATGACTTATTATACAGATCATTTATAACCTAATAATTAATTAAACATTTTGTATTGTTTTGAAGCTGCAAGAAATGAAACAGAGCGAATATGTGAATTTAATTTCGCTTAAAACTGCTTCATATCTTTCATTTAAGGCGATTTTACAAGTCTACAGAGAAATAACTTTGAGCCTGGGAAACTATTATACTATAAATTAAGTTGTTTCCATGTTCATATTGTACTAATAAGTTTCATTGAACTAAAACTTCTGAAAGTAAAACTGCATTAGAATCAGAACTGTGTTCTATTTCTTCAGGGCAAATTTCGTTGTTAATGTTATACATTACTTTTGGAATAATGTAACATACTTTCACCTCAGGTTCCTCAATCAGGTTTGATTTTTGTCGCTTCATACGAGAAAGTTTGTTCTCCTCTGATCTATGAGGAAGTGTAACAGGTATCAGATGATATGGAGAGATTAATATCGCGATAAATGACGAAACCTAATATCAGGATTCCCATAGTAGACTTTCAGGGTTGGAAGAAATACTAATGATAGATAATTGTGTAGTATTGATAAATTTTTTTGTTGTTGTCTCTCCGGTGAACGTGTCCTGTCTTTTACACCTGGTCATTAGTTGTCTTTCAGTCTCGCGCAAACATGTCCTGTCTTCTTCGCTCGGGTCACAAGCTGCGTTTCTGTCTCAAGCCAATGTGTCCGATCTTCTGTGATCGGTCGTTAGTTGTCTTTCTCTCTCAGACCAATACGTAGCAGCTTTGTTAGATGTCTTTGTCTCGGACCAATGTGTCCAGTCTTCCATGCTTGGTCATTAGTTGTCTTTCTGTCTCTGACTAATGTGTCCCATCTGCTCTGATTGGTCATTAGTTAATCATGTGGTATTATGTCAGTGTTTGACATGACAACTGAGATCCTACAGCGTGACATGGGAATCATGTTCGTATTGTCTGACAAGCAACAATCACGAGTTAGTTGTCTTTCTGTCCTGGACCAACATGTCCTGTCCTTTACGCTTGGTTATTAGTTGTAAGCCTGGTTGTTTTAGTCTACGTCTTGTTTCAGTTGCTGTACACTGTCTGCATTTTATTTAAGGACTGTTGGTTTCCTCTAAACCGTACATGAATCCCTCACATGCTCAGGCAAGCAGATATGATGTTCTCCTGATGCTCCAGATCTCCTGGCAGAACAGTCAAACCGCTCCACATCTACCTCCATGTTTACAAAAACTTTCAGCCTCTTCTACTACTTTGTTTATGTTTTCTTTTTCTTACAAACATTACAGCACACATCCGGATCATGTCTGACATCCGGGACAGAAATTCCGCTCCTTTTTATTTACTATAAAATCGGGATTATTTGATGCTTCTCTCTTCTCTTAGTGTTTATTCAGGTTTATTCCCAACTTCTCAAAGTTAGCAGGCTAGGCTAACCGGACCAGCAGTCAGACATCATCAGAATAATGCTAACAATAGTAAATAACAATAATAATAAGTAAAAACATGTATTAAAGTAGTTTATTAGCTAGATTATAGTGGGTCACGTGCGCCTGGAGCTCGCGCTGTAGGGTTTCGGTGTGAAACACAGCCCCGGTTTCTATCAATCCTTTAGCTTCTGTAGCACATTAGCGCCGTGAACAAACCGACACAGAGCCCAGCGGGGAGCGAATAAACCTCCGACATTCTTTTACACAAAACAAAAACAACCGAAACTTTAATAAATGCGGATTTTTTTACCTCTAGCGACGGGGTTCGCCCTTGTTTTCTTCTTTAAACCCCTCCAACCTACTCCACTCGTGGACCCTCCGCCGGACACGCCCTCTTTTATCCTGATTGGCGTGCGGGTGACAAGGGAGTCGCGGATTGGCTCTCCGAACTGTCGATCATCCACAATCTCCCGGACACTTCCGTTGCCAGAAAGGAACACTGCGATTGGCTGAGCGCCGAAAAGGCAAAAAAACCTCCTTTATTTAACATTGATATTTTAATTTATTGTTAATGCTCTTTACTAATACACCATTATTTAAAACGTTATCACATATAAAAAAAAAACACACTATGAAAGGATCTTCCGGTCCTGAATGCTTATTCGTCAATCATTATATAGACACGCCCACTATTTTATGATCGCTTATTTACACACTTATAAATCATTATAAGGAGAAGTTATATGTTTATAGAGTCGTACCTCGGCTTTTAAATACTTTCTCAATTATTATTTTTTTATATTTTATCTCTAAATGATCCACGGTAAAATAAAATGAAATGTGGGAGGGGGTTGTGGTAAATAGATTAATATATGGGCGGAGTCCATTTATGTTTAGCTCCACCTACTTAACTTTTATACAGACGCTCCCCACTTTATCAACATTCACTTTACTAATTTGAATGAATTTATTTATTTATTTTTTTTGTTATTACTTAATACCAAATATTGTATACAGTATTTTGATTATTTACATTTGTTTTAGTAAATTTTATTGTTTATTTAATAGTAATTTTTTAACGCGTTTACAGGTAAATGCTTTTACTGGGAAAAGCCCCATGGATGATTTGCGCTACAAAGTGCAGAGTTTCGCACTAGTGCATGCCCACATTATCCGATCAAATGATGTGAAAATGAAGGTGTTTTTGTACGCCTGCTAAAGGGCCCTGTTTTCGCCAACTCAAAATCTGATTGGTTAAAACAACATGTATGTTTATCCTAAAGGTACCCACACAACTGATTCTGAAGGGCTCATGGGAGATTTTACTCTGGCAACACATGATGTGAAGGCAGCAATGTGATTAAATAAAATCTCGAACCTAAACTTACACTCCCAGAAGTAGCACAACTAAGAGAAAAGCTATGAAATGAAGAGAATAAACTATTGGGAATAATTTAATACATATTTGCATAAAAATATATACACAAGTTAGTGATTGTGAAGTAGTATTTAGCCTATTAGAGAAGATCTTGCTGATCCTGACAGGACTTAAATAATTCATCTGGGAAAAAAAAATCATTTATTGTTATATTGCATGATCTATCTATGTTTATTTAGCATTAATGTACAAAACATTTTTCCATTTGTTAAATTGTAATCAATAATTCTCATCTACAAAGTTTGCTAGTCATATCCTTTCTCATTTGCAATTATTTTATTTATTTTAATGATGGAAAAGGCATGAAAAAGAGCAAATCTTGAGCAAAAAATTAACTTAATATAATCCAAATTACAGCCCTGCACGTGTTCATTCGTTTACAATAGAATCTAAAGTCCTTTCCAATATGGCAACCGGGTCAACGCCAATTAGTTGATTAGCGATCGTGTTTCAAGCGTGCGCAGGCGCCAAGATAACGTTGCGCGCATGCGCAGAGCATATCGGGCAGTGACAGCGGCCTCTCCCATTATTTTTCATTGGGTGATGTTGTAGCTGTTAGCTAGTTCTGCGCCAACGCTAGCTAGTTCACAGCAGACCGCCTGGGAGTCAGAGGACCTGTTCGAACCTGTCATTTTCTTTTTTTTTGCGTGTGTTTTTTTTTTAAATCGAGCATCGCATTAAAAGCCAATTAGAGGCTTCGGTTAGTGTAGCTAGCTAGCACGGAGCTAAGCTAGCTGAGTTGTAAATGGCGTCGGATACGAGTGATGCCGAGGAGTTTTACGACGCGGCGGAGGATGTCAACTTGTCCCCGTCCCCGCAAGTGTAAGTACAAGGGTCCTGGTATGGGCCCAGGAAAGCGTTAATAACCTCAGGGATGTTTATCATGGAAAAAAAGCGGCTAATCAAGCTGTAGGAGGATTTAGCCAGGTTGTGTTTCAAACCGATCATTAGGCTGTATCTAGTTGCACTACTTAGGGGTTAACATCAGGGTGTCCGCGCACGATCTAGTGCACTTGCTGTACGCTGCAGAGGAATTTGTAACACAGCCCTTGTGCTTGTCATTCATACGAACTGTTTGGGACTTCCTGCTTGTGGTTTGTGGTTTATTTATTTATATTCATTAATATCATGATTGTCACTTTTTTGAGCCTTGACTTTATTTATGTATTTGCATATTCATTTTCGAGCTGTCTGTCGTGTAGGTCTTTATCAGTCTTCATGTCACCTGACACGTTACTGGTTAACTAAATACAAATAAAACCTAATTTCTCTTAGAAAAAAACGATTGAATACCAAAACAATGGTGTGTGTGCACGAAAACATAGTTTTCCATGTTAATAAACTGCATAACCTGGAACACACTTTACGTTTATAGGAATACGTTTATAACAACCCTTATTGTTGTTACTAGTGATATGTCAAAGGAGTCGGTTCATTGAGTCGGATCTTTTAAAGGGAACCGTCTTACTCGACTTGCTTACATAAAATAATTTTTTTTTTCTTCTTTTTTTCCTCACCTCCCTCTCAATCTGTCTCGCTTTCACTCAATAACGAGAGAAAGTGCTTTTTTTCGAAGCCCTGACACTGGAGACTCCTTCCGTTACGGGAAATTCTTCACCACTTCAACTGCATGTGTTTATAAGTTCAGCTGTTTTGTGCCACTTGATGATGGTGTGGTTTTTCTTTTCCTCAGGTCACCGGCAAAGTTTGTCCTTCCACAATCTCAGGTACGAACCATGTCACATACAAAACCTTCTTAGATAGATAGATAGATAGATAGATAGATAGATAGATCCATCATTGCATATTAGAAGTACACAGCAATGAAATGCATCTACCAGAAGTGCAAATTGTAGCGATTGTGCAAGCTGACGAGTGCAGACAAATATGTAAGTCTATGTACAGCAAATCAATAGAAATGTTTGTGTTTATTACAACATAATGCCTGTTTCTGTATCTACACTGTATCTGTATTTGGATATGACCATAAAGTGGGTGTGGCGTAAAGCGTTTTTGTGTTTGTTTGTTTGTTTTTTTCCATCACTGGGTGGGGTGTTTTGTTATTTCACTCCATTTACAACATGCACTGATAGATTTATTTCACGTTAATGGACTCATTTGTCTGAGAGGGAGGACGGCTTGTAAGTCTAGACTAGCGCTTGGGAGGGGTAAGAGAAGGGGGCGGGGCTTTCTTCTTAACACTCGCACAACTGTCAGTCATTTCAGATTTATGTTCTGATTGGCTGAACCTGGCAAGACTGCTTTGACAATAAATTATGCTGGAGTACTCTGGATAAAAAATAAGTAAACCGTATTGGACTGGTGGAAGTGTGTGTGGCAGGTGGTGTGTATTGTAATCCGATCTTGATTGATTTGTTGTTTTAGTGTTGAATCCACTTTTCTTTTGTAGGGTGTTGAGAACCCGGTACAGGCAGAAGCAGCAGCGCCGGAGCCTCGCCATGACGACTCTCTCCAGGTTACACTTGTTTCTCTGTTTTATCTCTGTCTGTGTGATATGAACAGAATGGTGTGAGGCTGTATTTACATGGTGCTACAGGCTCTGTATCGTCATGCCACAGAGCCGTTCCCTTATCAGCGTGGACTCTGGTCTCTCTCTCTCTCTCTCTCTCTCTCTCTCTCTCTCTCTCTCTCTCTCTGTGTGTGTGTGTGCTTTGGCTGAGTTCCAAACTCGCTCTCTCTCTCTCTCTCTCTCTCTCTCTCTCTCTGTGTGTGTGTGTGCTTTGGCTGAGTTCCAAACTCGCTCGCTTCGTTTGAGAACAAAAGACGTGTTTGTTACTGCAGCAGAGCTTTTAGACACACAGCAGTGTTTCCTTTAAAGAAAAAAAAAAAAACAGGCTTCTGTATTTGTGCTCCTGATGTCCCGTGTCCCAGCACGCAGCAACGTGGCCAAGAATTCACTTCCCATGGGGGATGAGTAAATAAACCCCCCTGCATGCGTGATTAGTGTGACGCTGATCACATATTGTGGGTGGAATCCATTGTTGGCACAATTTACCACTGAGCAGTTCTGCCTTATTAATGACTTTAACATGAGTACGAAATCAAATACTTTTATTTTTCCAAGTCCAAGAAACTCAAGTCAGAGGTTTGTTTTCGCTTATTGACTTGTTGCTTTCGAAACATAAAAAAAATGTCGTATCCCGATTTTTTTTCCTCGCCGTTGCAGAAACCCTCGTTATCCAGTTTATTAGAAACATCTTTCTTCTGAGATCTGTATTAATTCGGCTTTTTCTCTTTCACTGCACAGATAATCGACAGTATTATAGAAGAGAGCCAGAAAGGGGGCGGAGTTGAGGAAGATCTTTTAGGCGGAAAGGAAAAAAGCTCCACCCCCTCACTTCCTGAACCCAAGGTAGTCCCTGATCTCCCTGCAACCTCCTCTGAACCTGATGTCCAACAGCAGGATGCACCTGACGCACAGGAAGCACCACCTGATGGAGCTCAAGCATCTCGAACAGAAACGTCTCCTCCCCCAGCTCCTCCTCCGGACATCACACGCGCCCTGGGGACGTCTGCACCGGGCGACGAGGACGTCTTGGACCAGGTGCCGCTCGGAGACAAACCCGAGTCGGATTCCTCCGGGCCGTCGAAGCCTCCCAGGCAGTTTACGGTGGAGCCGGATATCGTCGCGAGCACAAAGAAAATGCCTCCGTCGAGACCGCCGCCTCCTGGCGGAGCTCCGCCTCCCAGGCCACCGCCCCCCTCCCGCCCCTCTCTTCCCGGCAGTAAAAAGTCTCAGGAAAACTTACGGCCTACGAGGCTGGAGGGTGAGACGTCCGTTTAATTTCTTTATTCGTACATTTATACTGCGACCACTTGTGATTTTTAACGCCATTTACGGAAGTCGGCGGATCTGACGTTAGAATAAGGTGTGCTGTGATTGGTCAGTGTCTGGACAGGGGTCGGAGGAGCCATGCGGATTAGTCAGTCCCAACTCCAGCGTAAGAGGACTCGCGAAAGAGCTGCAGCACTCTTTGGACCTCGCTAGCGCCACCAGTGGGGATAAAGTGGTAACTGCACAGGTGAGATGATCCCAAATATTTATGCACAATTTTATAACAAATGCTGACAGATGATAAAGATAATTATATTTATTGTGTTGTCTATGTTGATGTGTGTGTATGTAGGAATCCGATGAGCGAGAGCCCAGTACAAGCGGTAGTGAAACCCCTGGACCCCAGAGGCCGCGCTCTAACTCCGGCAGAGAGCTCACTGATGAGGTACCATTACACGTGTACGTGTGTGTGTGTGTGTGTGAGGTGTGTAAGATCTCCAGTCATTGATTCAGGCTTTCATGTTTCTGCGCAGGAGATCTTGGCGAGCGTGATGATTAAGAACCTGGACACAGGTGAGGAGATTCCACTAAACCAGGCCGAGGAGAAACTCCCTGCTGGAATTAACCCACTCACACTGCACATCATGAGGAGGACCAAGGAGTACATCACGTACGTCCATCACGTTTACCCAGGCTCACGTGTTCTTGATTCTATCACGTCAATATCGTGTCCCAGGTTGTTTTTTCCGGAGTCTTTCAGAATTTAGTTGGAGGAAAAGGCTGTTTTTTTTTTTTAAATAGACGAACATGAGTAACAATGGCGCGCCGAAACGAGGTGACGTGCGAATCCTCCGTTATGTATCTGCTGCACCGTGTCTCCAGGGTCCTTTGCCGGCGCGAAACCTATATCATAATCCACGTTCTCCACCGCCCATCTGTCCTCGTTTTCCAGCGGAGCGCCGCTGCTGATCTCATTTCTCTCTCTCGCTCCTTCACTCGCTTTCATTTCATTTCTCGTATTGAAACGCCACTGAAGGAATTCTAAAGGACAAACTGGGGCGATTTTTATTGTACCGTGTGTTCAAGGTTTATTCCCGTAGTGTGACTCGCCATCTCTCTCTCTCTCTCTCTCTCTCTCTCTCTCTCTCTCTCTCTCTCAGACGAACATGAGTAACATGAGCGCGCCAAAACGAGGGGACGGGCGAATCCTCCGTTATGTATCTGCTGCACCGTGTCTCCAGGGTCCTTTGCCGGCGCGAAACCTATATCATAATCCACGTTCTCCACCGCCCATCTGTCCTCGTTTTCCAGCGGAGCGCCGCTGCTGATCTCATTTCTCTCTCTCGCTCCTTCACTCACTTTCATTTCATTTCTCGTATTGAAACGCCACTGAAGGAATTCTAAAGAACAAACTGGGGCGATTTTTATTGTACCGTGTGTTCAAGGTTTATTCCCGTAGTGTGACTTGCCATCTCTCTCCCTCTCTCTCTCTCTCTCTCTCTTTCTCTCTATGCAGGAATGACGCCGCTCAGTCAGACGACGACGATAAGAGCCAGCCTACGCTCACCGACACGGACGGAGGGAAACTCAAGCAGAAAACGTTTGTCCATCCGCTGCGTTTAATTCCTGATCGCTTCTTTGCCTTGTTTTTCTTGTTCATTGTCCTCAGTGTTCGTTCTTTTTCTCTTTTTTTTTTTTCCTTCATTTTCCTTCACACTCCGCCGTGTTTTCCTCTCCGTGCAGCACGCAGCTGAAGAAGTTCCTGGGGAAGTCGGTGAAGCGGGCGAAGCACCTGGCAGAGGAGTACGGCGAGCGCGCGGTGAACAAGGTGAAGAGCGTGCGGGACGAGGTGTTCCACTCGGAGCAGGACGAGCCGTCCTCCAGCGACGACGAGGGCATGCCGTACACGCGGCCCGTCAAATTCAAAGCGGCGCACGGCTTCAAGGGTCCGTTCGATTTCGACCAAATCCGAGTGGTCCAGGACCTCAGCGGGGAGCACATGGTGAGCAGGAGAGGAGATCCAATCTCAGGAGTTCTGATATTTGATGCTTGTGAGAATGCTGTACTAGTGTGTGTGTGTGTGTTCAGGGAGCAGTGTGGACGATGAAGTTCTCTCACTGTGGACGGCTCCTGGCGTCAGCCGGTCAGGACAACGTGGTTCGCATTTGGGTCTTAAAAAACGCCCACGACTACTTTAACAACATGAGGATCAAATACAACACAGAAGGTACACACACACACACACACACACACACACAGAGTGTATTATTCATTATGTATGCCGTATATTGTATTTTTTTCTTACGCTGTAGGTCGTGTCTCACCTTCACCATCTCAAGAGAGTCTGTGCTCCTCCAAGTCTGACACCGAAGGAGGGGTAAGAAAATGTGCTGTGTACACACACACACACACACACACACACACACACACACTGATGTATTAGTTGGTGTACCTTTTTTTTTTTTTTTTTTTTTTTTTTTTTTTTAATTTTTGCCTGGGGGAAAAAAAAAAAAAATTTAATTT
>MU526172.1:2057006-2075472 GCA_024362625.1 Silurus asotus
GAGGAGAAAATAAAACACACAAAGTATACACACACACACACACACACACACACACACACACACACACACACAGAGTGTATTATTCATTACATATGCTGTATATTGTATTTTTTTCCTTACGCTGTAGGTCGTGTCTCACCTTCACCATCTCAAGAGAGTCTGTGCTCCTCCAAGTCTGACACCGAAGGAGGGGTAAGAAAATGTACTGTGTACACACACACACACACACACACACACACACACACACACACACACTGATGTATTAGTTGGTGTACCTTTTTTTTTTTTTTTTTTTTTTTTTTTTTTTTAATTTTTTTTTTTTTACATATTTGCATCGGTGAAAGGAAAAAAAAAATGTATATTAAATTAGATACCTGTATCATTTATTATTATATAAGTGAAAAAGAGCTGTAATTATAAATTCTTCTGTCGTGTGCGTCAGCTGGCAGGAGCAGCGGCGGACGAATCGGACCACGAGGACAAAAATGTTCCATTCAGGCAGGTTCCCTTCTGCAAGTATAAAGGCCACACAGCTGACCTTCTAGATCTCTCCTGGTCGAAGGTGAGCGCCAGACATCCTCTCCTCAATATTTACACGTACGGGTTTGATCAGACTGTTTGACGCCTTCCCGTGTCTTTGCAGAACTACTTCCTGTTGTCCTCGTCCATGGATAAAACGGTTCGCTTGTGGCACATATCGAGGCGCGAGTGTCTCTGCTGTTTCCAGCACATCGACTTCGTCACGGCGATCGCCTTCCACCCCAGGGTGAGTGCACGTCCGCTCCATGTCCATCACGGCCCGCGTAAGCGAGCGAGCGCGCGTTCATGTGTGCACCTGTGTTGTGCAGGACGACCGGTACTTCCTGAGCGGCTCGCTCGACGGAAAGCTGCGTCTGTGGAACATTCCTGACAAGAAGGTGGCCCTGTGGAACGAGGTGGACGGCCAGACGCGCCTCATCACCGCCGCCAACTTCTGCCAGAACGGCAAATACGCCGTCATCGGCACCTACGACGGACGCTGCATTTTCTATGACACAGAGGTGTGTGTTTGAGTTCACTACGAACTTCAATGTGTGGCTAAAAGTTTGTGCGCCCCTGACCATCACAGCTGTTAAACCCCATTCTAGATTTATTTAGTACTTTCTCTGAAGGCTTTCCTTTAGATTCAGGGTTGGGTCTGAGGGGGATTTTGTGTTCATTTCGATAGAAGAGCATCAGCAAGATCAGTCCCCCTGAGGCTTCAGTTCCAGTTCATTCCAAAGGTGTTTAACAGGGTCGAGGACATTTCACACACTTTCTGAGAAAAAAAAAACGTATGACTCAGCCAAAAAATGTGGTCAGAATCAACATTTCTGTTACTCATAATCACCACGTTATTCATTCTGTAACAGGTGCGTGTGGGTTTCATGGCAACTGACCATAAAGACGATACTAAATTGTTTTTCCTTTTTTTTTTCCCCTCTCATGCTCGTTTCCCCTCCAGCGCCTTAAGTACCACACGCAGATCCACGTGCGCTCCACCAGGGGGAGGAACCGCGTGGGGCGCAAAATTACCGGCATCGAGCCTCTGCCTGGAGAGAATAAGGTCACAGCATGTTTCATACACGCATTCATATATAATATAATTTCTTTATATATTTTAAAAAAGTTTTTCACTTTTTATTTTTTTACCCCTAACAGATCCTGGTGACGTCAAACGACTCGCGCATCCGCCTGTACGACCTTCGAGACCTGTCCCTGTCCATGAAGTACAAAGGCTACGTGAACAGCAGCAGTCAGATCAAAGCGAGCTTCAGGTGAGGAGCGACGCTCTGTAAAATGAGCTCCAGCGCTTTTGCTCCGGTATTTTGTCATTTGACATTGCAGAGAAGTGACGCACGTTTCCTTCTCTCCTAGTCACGACTACTCGTTCATCGTGAGCGGCTCCGAAGACAAATACGTGTACATCTGGAGCACGTACCACGACCTGAGCAAATTCACCTCCGTACGCAGGGACCGCAACGACTTCTGGGAGGGAATTAAAGGTAAAAAAAAACACAAACGCTGATGTTTGATTCTAACAACCGCTAAGACGTTGTTTAATCAGAAAACCTTCTTCATCCAGCCAGCTATTCACCCGTGGTATATATGAGCACAAAAATCTGTGAAAAATTGGTTTACTGGTCATAAAGGTCCTGAGTTGAACACTGTAGAAAATCTATGAGGTGAACAAAAGAGCATGCACCTTAAAATTTGGGTCTGGAGAGATCATATTTGGAGGAATGGTCTCAGGTCCTTTGGCATGTTTTCTCCAAAATCATCAAGAATTATAGAAGATCTAAAGCTGTTATCTTGGCAAAGTCACAAAGTATTGATTAAAAGAGTGCCATTATGTTGTTTTGTATAAAACGGTGTTTGATATCCATGAGATATGCTCACATATACCAAGGGTGCCAATATAATTGGAGGTCGGTGTGGCGATCACGATAAACGATTTGTCTCGCAGCCCATAACGCCGTCGTGACGTCGGCCATCTTTGCACCGCACCCGGATCTGATTGTGCCCCCGGAGCCGGGGACGGAGAAACCCGAGCCCGAGTGCAAGAGCGACGTCTCGGACGAATCGGAGCCCATCCCATCAGGTAGCACCGGTAACCATGGCGACGTGCACGGCCCAGCTTTTGCTGCATGTATAATATTAAACTGTTCACACCTCTCTCTCTCTCTCTCTCTCTCCTCAGGAGCTTTAAAAACAGACCACACGGAGGTTCTTCTCTCCGCCGACTTCACCGGCGCCATCAAAGTGTTCGTCAACGTCAAAAAATATTAAACGCTTTTAAAAGACTTAAAAGAAAAGAAAAAAAGAAGAAAAAAAAGGAACAAAGAGTATCACTTTATTGTACATCTTTCTATATCAGAGGGCTATAAACCCCGCCTCCAGCTCCTTCTCCATCTACCAATCGGCTTCCGGTGAGTGCTCTGAAAGGGGGTGAAAAGCGGGGATGTGGTTAAGCCCCGCCCTCTCTGCACAGGGAACAGGGACCCAGGAAGTGGAGGTGGTGAAGGACCGCGAGGAACAGGATGGAAAACCGATCAAAGGAGCGTTTCCAGAACACGATGCACTTGTTTTATCTTTGGTCGCTTTTTTTTTTTTTTCCTTCCCCCAGCAGCAGCAGGAGGCAGTGCAGAAATGAAACTCCTACGCAGTAACAGACTCATTTCTCAGTCCTAACATTCTGTTCAAGGAACTTAAATTCCTATAGTCGGCACCGACTTTTCACGCACAAGCATCACGCCAATGAACACCAACTATTCGGAAATGATCCGGCATGTTCATTCGCATTAAACCCCGCCCACCAAATTCATAAAAGGCGAAAGAGCGAGCGGTTCGTAAACGAGGACGAGCACCAAATTTTCCAGCAATTCAGCTCGGACATGGTGACTTATGCATATACATGTAAGTGTGTATATATGACACCAGAAACAAAACACAATTCCAGTATATGTGATCATCTGCATGGAGGCAGGTGATTAGTCCTCACGAGGGCGCTGTAGACACGTGATCACGGCTTCAAGGTGCTGCAGTGTTTACAGATGAAAGCTCGCTCTCAGCTGCATGTTGGATCCCAATTTAGCAGATTTTTCTGATTACAAAAAGCTTGTTGGGTTTTATTGCATTTGTGTTGTGAAGTCATATACAACCCACCCCATCAGAACTAAATTGTCGTTATATACAGCAAAAGTTACATTCTTTCGTTTTTGTCCCTCTGCCACAGCGAACGTTTTCTTTGCCTGCTGTTTCACATTTTCTCTGTATTGCTTTTGTGCTAAATGTTAAATATGAGCCACGTATCGTTACACATCCATATCCGATCGGTGACGTGAGCTAGCGACCTTAAAGTGACTGTTCTTCACACACACATCGTAATCGGTTCCTATTCGTCTTGTTTGAGCTCCAGCACCATTTCAGTTAAGTGTTTATCAGTGTTATTGTATGCTTGTAAGATATCATTGAACCACTTTAATTATTATTTTTTTTTTTTAAGAAAATGATTCACTAAAGAAATAAAGTCTGATGGTTTTCCCAGGTCGGATGAGGACGTCTCGGGAGAGAGGTATTCGAGGACGTTTGTGGTTCTTTGTTTCGGTCTTTATCCTGTGTTTATTGAGACATCCTGCACTAAGGAGTCAGAACTTTTTCAGAATACTGAAAAGAAATTTGTGCTATAGCAGGTATAGAAAAGAGCACAATTCATGATTAATACGCTCTCCCTCTCACAACCCGTCATCGTTTATGCACTTGACCACACCTATTCCACAGCATCTAGTTTGTCTGAGAATAGATCAGGTGTGTATGCAAACAAAAACAAGGACCAGGACTCATCCTAATTTCCGTAGGATCTGTCAACATGCACCCGATCACCAAAACATTAATTTCAGAACAAATGTTTCTAATTTGCATATTCATCATGTATATTTTATGATGGACACCTCTAGAGCAGTAAAGGTCGGAGTCTAATTTGCATATTCATAGACATGTTTGATGGACATTTCTGTATGGGTGGAGCATTGAAGGTCAGGAGGAGTTGCTAATTTGCATATTCATAATCTATCAATTTTGATGGACACAATCATTGAAGGTCAGGAGGGGATTCGAATTTGCATAGTTTTTGATATAGACTTGTAATTGTGTTTTCTGTTTGGAGTGTGAGATGAGATTCCACGTGGTCTGGATCACAGTTACCACCAGGAGCTGTTTATTGTAAAGATTAGAAGAGCGCTCAGAAATCTTTACAGAGACTTTCCTTAAAAGAACAAAACTAAGACACTGTACAAAGAAACGATTCAACTTCATTTTACAAAAAAAAAAAAAAAAAACCTTGGGCCGACGTCTCGTCTAGAATCGGAATCAGCAGCCACGAAGAGGAGGATTCTGGGAAACCTACAGAGAGCAACTTGAGTGTGTGTGATAGTGAGCAGTTCGTAGGTGCATTCCATCGAGCTGCTTTGAGAAGCAGAAGCTCACGGAGGTCAGTGTTTGCTCTTCTTGGATTTCTTGTGCGAGCGGTGCGGAGATCGGGATGAGGAGCGTCTGGACCGGCGCTGCGGAGACGGAGAGCGGGAACGCTTGGACTTGCGTGGGGAACGTGACCTCGTCCTGAATGCACAGAAGCCGAACACGTTTAATGTGTGTGTGTGTGTGTGTGATATGAAAAAAATAATTCAACTACATATCATTATGGGTCATCAATCAATATCTTCTGACCAATCAGAATCTAGAACTCTTTCATTTTTGTTCAGCAAAGGCTTCAGCACTGAACCAGAGCAACACTAATGGGACAAAAGCTAAATGATTAAATGAAGCCAGGTGTTGAAACCTTTAGATTATTATAGTATTAATGGGTTGCTGTATAGTGGTGTGTGTGTGTGTGTGTAATTATACCTCTCCCTCTTGTCCTCCTCTTCCCGGCTCCGCCCCCTGCTCCTCTCTCGGTCCTCACTCTTCTTACTCCTCTCCCGGTCTCGGTCCTTGTCCCGCTCTCTGTCCCTCTCTTTCCCTTTGCTCTTGTCCTCTGCTCGGTCTCTTCGCTCCTCCTTCTTTACCTTGTCCTTCTGTTTGCTCGAAGGCTTCTCCCTCTTTTCCTCTTCGTCCTTATCGAACTCCTGTGGAGCGAAGGAAAACGGAGGACAAATGCATTTTGTATCTAGATGAATAATTCCTTTATTTGAAAAATTGCCACACAAATTTCATATAAGTGAAGACGCGTGTGTGCGTGTGTGTGTGTGTGTGTGTGTGTGTGTGTATATACCTTCTGTAGCAGTTTGTTTCTGTAGTGTTGAACTTGCTGCTGAAGGCTCATGTGAGATTTCTTCTGCCTCTTCCCCGACTCCAACTCGTCCTGAAAATTCATCACCTTCACCTACCACACACACACACACACACACACACACACACACACACACACACACTTGCCAAAATGCACTATTTGGTCTCAAATCCCATTTGTGGTCCTGATCTCCGTGTGTGTGCGGCGTCTCCTCACCTCCAGCTCTCTGAGTCGCGTCCTCTTGCTTTCCGACATCTCGAAGTTGCGCAGGCTGCTTTTAAACTCCGCCCCCTCGAACCTGCTGGGGCTGGCGGCTTCGTCTTCATCGCTGCTGCTGTCGTCCTCGGAGTCGGCTTCGTTCTCCTTCGCGCCGCTGACAGAGGGGAACGAACGGGAATTTAAGAAGGAGCGTGGGGGAGGGGAGGGGTTTCTCAAGAACCGATAAAAAGTGCTTTATATTATGAAGAAAACTGTTACCTCGCACTCTTCTCGTCATCCGAGTTGGACTTCGCTGCGGGAACGAACGGGAAAATCAAACTCAGCGAATCATGTAACAGAAATGAAGGTGTTTGTGATTTGTGTTTGTGGTTACCGGAATGTTCCACGTCGTCCACTCGCTCCCACTTGGACAGAGCAATGCTGGGTAACGTCTTGTCCAGGCCATCGTCCACTGAGAGACAAAGACAGAAAATAAATTCTTATTGTTTGTTCGTTATAAAGAACAAACCTCCGTGCTTTAACTAGCGCTCCAGGCTTAACTCACGTGGAACGCCATCGATGTCGTCCAGCACGGGGCCGAGCGGGACGCCGTCGATGTCGTCCACGGGGACGCCGTCGATCGCCGATGGATCCCAGGCCATGGGGGATCCGTCCAGGTCGTCTAACGGCGTCCCGTCCAGTTCTATGCCGTCCAGGGGGACGCCGTCTAACGGAGCGCCATCAAGATCGGGAGAAGCAGCCTACGAGGGGAAAGGTCACGTTACCTAAATACTGCAGGATCTTACCATGTACCATCTACAGCGCACGACTCGGTTACGACTCACGTACAGTGTGCAGTGTCCCTAAATATTTTTCATTTCCAGACTCAAATGTGCAGACTTCCCTAAAGACCAGACTTTACATCTGAAATAATGATTTTTAATTCTAACTGTAGCATGCGTTATGTTACAATCTCTGATGTTTTCCATGTGTTTAGTCGCACACTGGGGGGCGCTCTACCACCACAGCATGTTCTGTGCAGATCCGATCTAGCGCCGATCTTTTGGCTCACTCAAATCAAATTCTACACCCCGAGTGTGAGGGTGGAAGAATGAGGAATAGAGTTTGCAGGTCACCTCTGTCCTTTCGGGCAGTTCCTCTCCCGGTTTGATGAGCCCCAGGAAGATGTTCTGCAGCTGGATCAGAAAGGATTCGGGATAGATGGCCCAGTCTTCCCAGGCACGAAAGCAAGTCATGATCCTTTGCTATACAGATACAGAGCACGTGTTATTGAAGGTGAATATTTTTTTTTTAAATGACCTGAAATTGTTTCTCCGTGTCTCCATGGTTCACCTTGAACTGCTCGGCCTGCAGCCTGGCCTGGATGTTCCGGTACGCCTCGCCCATGTCGCAGAAGATCTGCGGCAACTTCGACTCGAAGCTGCGGGATTAGAAAAATACGTTTTCAAAAAGTTTTCTGAGTGTGTGTATGTGTGTGTGTTTCTGTGTTTCTGTGTGTATGGAGCGTGTAATAGGGAAGAGAAAGGATATTACTATTTGCGGTAGTAGGAAGCGTTCGAGACTTTGGCGCTGGAGTTGTACAAGATGTCCGACACTAGATAAAGCCTCGCCACCTGCACGGACAAAAAACATGCGGGTGTGTGTGTGTGTGTGAGTGAGAGAGAGAGAGAGACAGTATCTCTGACTTCTAGGAGTAAGTGTATGATTTTTCATAAAAGTGTTCTGCAGTGTGTACCTTCTTCTGCAGTGGTGTCTGTATCATAGAGAGTGACTCAGAGATGCAGGACACCACTTCCTCTGCAGCCTCCGCTCTCTCCAGGCAGAAGAGCATGGCATCACCGATCTCCACCCTACGGGGGGTTAAACCCCTCAGTAACACCTCCAACTGCTCCCTGTGCCTGACACACACATATAAACATACACAGACTGCATCACTAATCTCGCTCCATCACCAGTGCCTGATTTCACGCAGCCGTAATGATGGAACACCCACTCGGGTTTGAGTTGCCCTTTCTTCAGCTCCTCCTCCTGGCAAACGGTGGGCTCCACCTCGGGCTCCTCGTCTCCATGGAGATAGGGATTGAGGACAGGGGGCCTCCAGAGGGAGCCGCCCCGGAACATTCGGAACAGCGACGTCTTCCACTCGTTCAGATTTTCACCCTGAGTGCGAGACGGAGAGATTGATAGAGAAGAGAGGTGTTGAGAAAGAGAGAAGCAGAGGGAGAATAACGGAGATGAATAATAGAGATGAAAAGCGAAAAAGAAGAGCAGGAGACAGAGTCTCTCTCATGAAAAAGAAATGATGCAGGTCGGTTGTAAATGTGTGTGTGTGTGTGTGTGTACCTGCAGTATAGAGAAGAGCTTCCACCTGTAGTACACATGCTCCTGACACTTATTATCAAACAGAAATCTGTCAAAACAAAACAGCACACACTGAGTAAACAAACCTCAACATCCTGTTCATCTATAAATACAAGTGATATTCATGAAGTAAAAAATGGGTTCAGTGTAGAACTACACCCTGGGACCAGTGTTCCCACTACCCTGGAAACACACCGGGTCCAGTGTTCCCACTACACCGGGAGCTCCTACACATGCAGGAACTTTTGAGGTTATTAATGTAATTAAATTGGCCCACAACAAAATACAGGAAATAACCCAACAAAATGTTGTGTGCTTCTTGGAAGTACAATTAATAAAAAGGTTCTGCATTCCTCAAAAAAATGAATTCGGGAAGTGAAGATCTGAAGAATTTCTGACTTCCTGAGTTGCCAAATTCTAAAAGCTTCTTAAAATATTACAATTTTTTTAGTTGCCCTCATTTTTATTGAAATTAGGTGAAGAAACGATTGTGATCTTTCGTCCCCACACACACGCACACACACTCACCTGAAGTCTGGGTTGTTCTTCTCTCGGCTCATGATGATGGCCTCGAACATGGGTCCCTCTCTCACCACAAACTCAATCATCCTGTGGATGAGGCACAGCAGGTTCCTGGCCGCACAAAAGACAAAGGATATGAGAGCATGAATGAGTGATCATGCTCTTTCTTTCTCCCTCTCTCCTCCATCCAGTCCTCTACAGATATCAGTTCTGTTTCACCCTGAATTACCTCAAACATCAGTTCAGTTCAGATGAGGGTTTAAGATGATTTTGGAACACGCACGGCTCTCGGATTCCCATTCGTTCCATCAGCCAGGAGCTCCTACATGTTTTATTTTTATATAAATGCTCCACAAAACATTTTAAGCTTCAATGAAAATGATACATTGTGGGTGTATCCAGAAAAATGGGCAAAGTTCTTATTTATTTATTTATTTTTTAATAATCACCACCACCGTTTAAATTATTTATATCTTCTAGCACAATCCACAAATTATTCATTTTTTTTTACTTGGGTTGGTTTTATATTGTGCATAAGATAAAATATTTAATACATTTTTTTTGTTTACTATTTTTAAAGATCATGGAACCGGATGGAATTTTTAGAAAATATAGCGATCTAATGTTAATTTGGTTTTCTTTTATTGCAGGCCAAGTCAAACGAACACTGATCGGTTATTATTTCTCATTAGTAAACTTGAGCGAATCCGAATCGTTAAACAGAATAACCGAGAGGAGCGTTCACCGGTGTGAGCTGGGGTGAAGTGGGTGGAGCTTACTGGTATCAGTTAATATTAGAAAAGTTCAAAACCTTCAACTGTCAATCAATTTAAGCCCTGCCCACACAAATATGTTCTTGTTTGAAAATGCATATTTGTCTCTCCGTTCTCAGTCAACGAAATGGCAGAAATTTATTATTATTTTTTTTAAAGTGGATACATTTAAAAATGCTGTTTTTGCATCATGGTGTGGACTGTGTCTGAAACCGGATGATGCATTTTTAATTCTTGCAGCAACATTTAAAAGAGCAGGAAAGTAAATAAATGGCGTGGATTAAAGCGTCTTGCATTCGGCTCATGCGCATTACAGATGTTTACAGATGTTTGAAAAGTGTGCAGCTCCTGTCCAAAAAACCAGTTAAAAGGACGGCAGGTGTGATTTCGGAAGCTTTATTATAAATAATTAACATTTCAAGGACATTCAGGAATCCATTATGAGGCTAATGTTAACAAATGTGTGTCTGGATCGATGTATAGTCCTCTTTACTTTAACAGTGTAACACAATGAGGTTATCTACGCCTGACTCACACGTGATGCGTGTTGTGTGAACTGCAACACTACTATAGTAATTAAAAGTCATTATATAAACAGCATGTACTACCTTCAGTGTTAGTCATTGCCATCTGGGACTATTGTTCTCTCGAAGTGTGTGTGTGTGTGTGTGGGTAAGTGTGCTTTGTTTTTCTGAGTCATGCTGTGATATTAAATGGATAAAGAGTGTGTACCTTTCTGATGGGATAACCACTGTCACTACGGCGTCGTACAGAGTCTGTTCGTGACGTCAAACCACGTGATGAAGATACAAACAATAACGTAAGTTTATGCCTTGTTAAATGATTATTTAAAAAAAGAAAGAAATAAAAATAACCATTTCACAACACTGCAACACATCTTTACTGTTCTCATCGTCATCCTGTCCAGATTAGAGGTATTACTGATTGGAGGGTAACAACTGGGAGCACTTATGCAAAGAGAAATGTACTGAAGACAGTAAATAAATTATCTATTGTATGAGATATAAAAGAGCATCGAGTGTCTACGATGCCTGATTTCAGCTTTATATTATATCTGTATCATATATTAGAATGTACGAGTGATTTGAAGCTCTGTAGCTTCCTGTTTCAAGATACATGCATCCGTCCTACTTCTGACACTAAGAATTTAACGAATGAACGAAGAAACAAAAAAAATAAAATAATTAAAAGCACTGAACAGTATAAGAGGCATGACATGTTTAGTGCCACACCCCTGATCTGTTTCTTTACTTGTTGTTTTTACCTTGTAGAAGTCATCAGACGTGCGGCCGCGGGATTTGGAGAAGTCATTACGGAAGCGATCTCGGGGCTGGGCGTTGAAGGGCAGGCCTGAGGGAGGAGGTGGCGCTGTGGGCTTTAGCACTCCTACGGGAGTGTACAGGGGCTGTGGTGGGATTCTCACGGCCTTCCCCCAACCCAGCTTCATCTCAAAGCCCATTACTGTTTTACCTGCAGGGAAACAGAGTGACACAGAGGGTAATGTGATGGGTTCTGATTTCACACTGGTTTCAGTTGATCATTGATGCACTTATGGTTGTCTTCATGTCCAAAAAGACACGCCCACTGGAATCTCTCCTCGCTTTTATAAACACACTAACTGCCTACGTGTAAGTGAAATAAAACCAGGTACCGTCTAAAGCAGCCAGCGCTCTTTCTGCATCCTTCCGCGTCATGAAAGCCACAAAGCCGCGGTTGGTCACGCGAGTCCGTTCTTCTTCTGTGCGAGGCCACATGATCTTAACGCTGGCTAACGGGCCGTATTTCCCGAACTCCTTGCACAACATCTCCTCCGTCATCTACACAAACCACAGCAACCAATCACATGTGAAGGTTTTATTGTTGACCCAAGTATAGATATAAATACCTACTTTAATATCTTTCATCGTTTCTATAGCAACCACTCACTCTACCCTGATTACTGGGTGATCAATCAGACACGTGAGGACTGACCCTACCTTGGGGTTGATGCAGCCGATGTAAAGGTTGGTTGTAGTGGGTACAGTGGGATCGTCATCGAATACTGAAAAAAAGGCAAAATTTGAGGTTTTTGTACTTTTTCGATTCAAATTTTTTTCTTTTAAATCAGTATAATTATAAAAAGTAGAAAAAAAGGGTTAAAGCTCAAGGGTGCCGAACACTAAGATGTAAGTGTGTGTGTGTGTGTGTGTGTGTGTGTGTGTGTGTGTGTGTGTGTGTGTGTGTGTGTGCGCGTGTGTGGGGTTGTGCGTGCGTGTCTCACTTGACCGGCGTGTTAGAGGAAGGTCCAGATCTGTGTGTGCTCCTCCCGGGTCGTTCTTCTTCCTTTTGTAGCGCTCCTCTCTCTCCTCCTGTATCCTGAAGCAGACAAAAGTGAGATTCCTTTTAACTACACTATATGACTTCAATCTTTCACACAAAATTATTCATAAAATATCAGCTTGCTTTAATTCGAAGTAAAATTTGTTTTTTGTTTTTTTTTGCGAAATCGTCAAAAAAAACTAAGTCTATGATCTATAAATCTAAAATTCTATGTAATTCTATCAGCAAATTTTGTTTATTACCATGTCTTTAATTTAATGTTTTGCTTGAATGTTTGAGATTCCTTTAAAGTGAGTGCAGCTCTTTCCTTAAAACCATTCAGAATTTTCATTTAGTAAGAAAAAAAAATAAATAATAAACAAAAAACAAAAATAGGAGCTTTGAGTGGTTAGAAAAAAAAAAAAGATTCAATTAATATTTTAATTGCATGGTTTACTTATATATTTAATTGCATTATTTGACACAGAGGGAATGCTGCGAGAAAGAGGAAAAGGCAGGTGTGTGTTTTTAGAAGCCACTCACTGCTTGAGCTCCTCTTTAAATAGTTCCAGGTTACTCTTCTTCTTCTCCTCTGCCTTCTTTTTAACCGCCTGCGATGGAAAAAAAAACACACGGTATGATAAACATGTACACGGCAGACATGTAAATAAGAACTAAACACTCCATGGATGAGCTTTTATTTAAAAAATCAACGTGTGTCACTTTTTATCCGTTTAGAGCTACGGTTAATGCCGCGAGACTCATCTATGGAGATCCTGTCATCACTCTTTGATTGTTAACAAGAAACCGTGAACAGAAATCCACCCTTCTGAAGAATTACTCAGCATAATTTTTTTTCTTTTACAAATCCCATGTCCTTGTGCAAGCTGTTACTATTGAAATGCTTAAAATCTCTTTCATTAGGTGATGAAGGGATATAAGGAGACAATGGAATTGTGAATGGACTTCTGACTGATCAGGACTTGGTTTCTGAGAGCTGTAGCTCTTCTCACTCAGTATGTGAGTGAGTGAAATCCAGACTCTACCTGCTGCTGTCTGTTTGGCTCGAGCTGATCATGATTTACATATCAGTTATTCCTCCACTCCCTTAATTTACATTCTCATTATCAACAACAGCTAGAATGTGCAAAACGCTGGGATGCAGCTGCAGATACTCACGGATCGTTTGGACTCTGCAGACGAGGGCGAAACATTTTGGGGTGAGGAACTGAATTTCGAGGCGGGTCTGTAGAGTTTACTCTTCTTCACCTCTGCTGCCTCCTCATCTGTAGAGAAAACAGGAAAGACATGGATCTAAATCAGGATTTATTCATATTCAAGTACATGTGACGTGTCATTGTAAAAGAGGCATGGCCTCAGCGTGGCAGTCTAGATGAAAATGTGGCCTCAGTGTTTGTCAGTCAAAGAGAAAGGGGTTTGGCTTCAACCTACCAGTCCAGATCAAGGTGTGACTACAGATTATGTCTGAAAAAAGGAGGCGTGGCCTCTGTGTGTCACTCACATTTACAGCATTTGGCAGACGCACATCCAGAGCAACTTACATATACTTAACTGATATTATGGGGTTAAGGGCCTTGCTCAGGGGCCCAGGAGTGGCAGTTTTTTGTGGCTGGGATTTGAACTCATGACCTTCAGATCCAAAGGCGAATGCCTCAATGACCAACCTACGACCTCCGCTCACAGTTAAAGAGTTCTGGTCAGCCCAGGAAAGTGGGTGTGGCCTGCATGTGCATTAACTACAGTAAAAGAGGCGTGGCCTTGTGCTGCTAACTGATATCAGAAAAGACTGGAGGCTGTTTCTCACATCACATCCTCTACGGTGCACCAGTTCACCTTTAGTGGCGTTGACGATCCCTCCTCGCACAAACGTCTTCACATTGCTTTTCTCACTGCTATCGAAGGATGCCAGAAACTCCTCGAACACCTCCGCGGCCTTCTCTTCCTCCTGCATAAATAAACACACCAGACTGTAAGATACCTTCAAATAATAAAAACATAATAATCTACAAGCCTCCAGCTAAAGAACATGCACTGCACCAGAGGAGAGACTCTTCACACCCCGCTACCGACCTTTTTCTTGATCTCCTCCTGCTCCTTTTTCGTCAGCACCCTCTTCACGGCCGCCGGCTTGCTTTTTTTGTCTGCCATAATGACCGGAACTGAAAACACAGCAACACTGTCACCATCACCGACTATCAGGACTGGGGACAGATAAATCACTGTACACCCTTAGAATAAAACTATACCAAACATAAAACCCTTCGCATTGTGGCGCCACAAGGAAATAATTAAAAGCGGTACGTTTTAAGGAAGCGAAAGCGCCAGGATTCGTACTTCTCACGCTCTAGTTTGACTCCAGCTCATAGTTCCAGTTATCACTGTGGAACATCTGTAAAGCCTCAGCAATGTAAAAACAGAAACCTCCTCTGTCCTTGTGCTGTTTGACGTGTGAGGATGTATTCAGAGGACTGTTACAAAGGAGACTGACACTGGAGACTCCTTCCACAAAGCGTAATATTTAAAGTGTTTATGCAGAATGACGGAGTTACAAACCCCCAATGGCAGCTGTTACTATAGAAACAAGAATGAATTAGAATAAATGCATTGATAGAAACCTGTGAGCTGCTGTTCAGGAAAACGAATCAACGCATCAGATCGGGATCCGGTTTCCAGGTGCAGTGAAAAGAAATGATGCGAATGCGGAGCAATTTTGTGATGAACTGTTTATCCCCTCGGATAATGTCCCATTAGCAACTTAGCAAGGCAGCTAGCTAGCTAACCAAACAACCAACTACCAAACGCCGAGCTAAAAGCTGCGAAGCTCGGGATAATTCAAAATTATAACATTTTGCTTTTATTGCATAAAACCAGTTTATAGGAAATAAATAATATTTTCGTGACGAAGAGCTAATGATGCTAACGAACTTAGCAGGCTAGCTTAGCAACCGAGTTCGCACGAGCTTTGCTTTTGATTGATGCTTCCGGAAGAAAAAAATACGCCCACGAGAAAAAATATATATAAAAGAGATAAATATTTTTTGTGTCGTTAATGAGTTTAAAATCCACGCGACTTACTTGCGAGTTTTCCATCAACGACGACGGCAAATGAATAATTATATTAATAATAATAATAACAATAATAAAAGCGATGAAATGTTTTTTTTCATTCGCAAGCCGCCATTTTGAAGCGCCCCGCAGCAAAAGTCGCGGGAAGATGACGTCACTGAGCGGCCAACCAATCAGGGAAGAGCGATCTTCCGCTCTGTGCGCCGGAAGTGGAAACTAAAAAAAAACATAAAAAAATATGCTGCGTCGAGACAGATTTAGCGCCTGAGTAAGCGCTAGACATGATTCAAGAAGTTTAATCGTGTGAAAAACTAAATTAAACTAAATTAAAATACATATTAAAGAATTTAGATCAAATGGCTCAGGAGAAGAAATCGGGGCTGTTAAAAAGGACGTCGTCGTCTAAGAAGCCGCTGAAGGAGAAAGTGGTGTTGATGTACGATGAGATATTCACGAAAGTCGACCCAGCCAAGGCGAACCCTCGCTTCTGGGACGAGCTCTTTCTGATGAAGGTGAATCTGGAGTATCTGGAAACCAAGCTGGAAGCCCTGGACGGAGATGAAGTAATGATGATGAAGGATAACATCAACAGCCTGTTCCATCACTGCGTCCAGGCGCTGGAGGAAGACCACCAGATCCGGGTAGTGAATGCCCTGCAGACACTGTGCGCCCTGTTCCGAGGGGTGCATCAGAAAAACAAATCGGCCACGGGCTTCGACATTATAAACATGTTGGTGGGATTCGACAAAGCCGAAGTCAGGATGAAGGATCTCATGGAGAGCCTGGACAGTTTGCTGTGTGGAGATGGTTCTGAGAGCCTGAAAAGCCTCTGCCTTAAGCTGCTGCTGTGTTTGGTTACGGTGACCGACAATATCAGTCAGAACACCATCCTGGAGTATGTGATGATCAACAGCATCTTTGAGGCCATTTTACAGATCCTGTCTGACGTCTCGAGCAGAGGGCAGCACGGCTACGACGCAGTGGTTCTCCTGGCTCTTTTGGTGAACTACCGGAAATACGAGTCAGTGAACCCCTACATTGTGAAGTTGTCCATAGTGGATGATGAAGCGACCCTGGCTGGTATGGGTATGGTTATCCAGCATGCTCTTACTGAATACAACCGGCAGTACAAGGATAAAGAGGAGGACAACCACGGGGGATTTTTTTCCACGCTGAGCAGCATGGTGGGCAGCATGTTCATCGCAGACGCTGACGAGAAGCTGTCGGTGCAGACCAACGAAGCTATCCTGCTCGCTCTGTACGAGGCGGTCCACCTGAACCGGAACTTCATCACGGTTCTCGCGCAAAGTCACCCGGAGATCGACATTGCGGCGTCGCCCGTGACGCCCACCCCGACGACGCCGACGACGCCTCTCGGAACCACGCCTCCTTCTTTAGACGTGATGCAGAACCCCGAGCTGCCGCTGGACCCCAACCTCCAAACGAGCAACCTGCTGATCACGTTTCTGAAATACTCCTCCATCGTCATGCAAGACACCAAGGACGAGCACCGACTCAACAGCGCCCGATTGTGCCTCATCATCCTCACGTGCATCGCCGAGGACCAGTACGCCGACGCCTTCCTCCATGACGACAACATGAACTTCCGTGTCAACTTGCACCGCATGCCTATGAGGCACAGGAAGAAAGCGGCGGACAAGAACATCCCGTCCCGGCCGCTCGCCTGCGCCGTCTTGGATCTGATGGTCGAGTTCATCATCACTCACATGATGAAGGACTTTCCCATGGATCTCTACATGCGCTGCGTTCAGATTATTCACAAGCTAATCTGCTATCAGAAGAAGTGCCGGATTCGCCTGCACTACACCTGGAGGGAACTTTGGTCGGCGCTCATCAACTTGCTCAAGTTCCTGCTGTCGAACGAAACCAGCCTGTTGTCCAAACACAACATCTTCTACCTGGTGCTGCAGGTGGTCCATCTCTTCAACATGTTCATCACGTACGGAGACACGTTCCTGCCGACGCCGAGCAGCTACGACGAGTTGTATTATGAGATCATACGCATGCACCAGGTCTTCGATAACCTCTACTGCATGGTGCTTCGGGTCTCCACCAACGCGGGCCAGTGGAAGGAGCCGGCGAGCAAAGTCACCCACGCGCTGGTTAACGTCCGAGCCATCATCAACCACTTCAACCCGAAGATCGAATCCTACGCCGTCGTGAACCACATCTCCCAGCTTTCTGAAGATCAGGTCCTGGAGGTGGTGCGCTCCAACTACGACACGCTGACCCTGAAGCTGCAGGATGGGTTGGACCAGTACGAGAGATATTCGGAGCAGCCCAAGGAGACGGCTTTCTTTAAGGATCTGGTGCGATCCATCAGTCTGAACGTCAGGAAGAACGTTTCCCTCAACACTCTGAGTCAGGATGTTCTCTTGAAGGAGTTCTCTTCTATATCTTGAAACCTGCACACCATCGCAGTGCAACACGTCACACTTGATGACTGGTCTATCCTACATGATTTGCTGGAAATCACACCATGGTTGAAACCCAGCACTAAAAATGTTTTGGTTTTTGTTATTTCTTTTCTTCTTCAGTTTGAGGGTTTGGTTGTTGTCATTGTTCATGTTTTTTATTAAAAGTTCATCCGATTTCTGTTTCTTCTGCCATCAGTGTATTTAATTAAAATCCAATCAATGTAATACCAGACACCGTTGCTTGATCCTGCTGTGATTCATTTTTTATTTTATTTTATTGCTTAAATTTTTTTTAATGAATATCAAATTAAAATTCTCCAGTGTTCACTCGAAGGTATTACTATATGAAAGATGTGAACTTTCCACCACAATTACATCTACTGTCCTGCTTGGGACCTTCTCTAGACATGATCATGATGATGTAATAATCAACCTGGAGACCTGCTGAAGACAGGATCCTGAGATGAAAACATCTCTACTCTGCTTCTCATGTAAGTTTTCGCAAACACAGCGATACTCAGTCACATGACCAAGGACTTTTGGAAAGGCTGATCTATGCTAGAAGAAATGCAGAATGAGGTCAGATCTTTATCACTTGGTGCTCGGATCCACGCAGACGTCTCAATGCTGATCCTCAGTAACATCCGGTGCATCATTTAATGTTTAAAAAAAAAAAAAATAATCCCTTACAGGAGTGAATTTGTGTTGAAAGCCTGGTTAATCTTTTCCAATGGATTCTGCTCGATCGAATAACCATGACAACAAGAACATCAGTCATGTGACTACTGATTTTCAGCAGCGGTTCTTCTCGGCGTCATGGTCTAACACCCCAACCTGAATTTGTCTGCACATCATCACTATATCTGTTGGGTTTTATGGAGCATTGTTTTGTTTTTTTGGTGTTTTTTCTTTCCTTCTCTGATTCTGTTCATCATAAATCA
>MU526272.1:12086-27268 GCA_024362625.1 Silurus asotus
ATTATTTATATAATTTATTAATAAATCAATTAATCAGTGGTGCTGACGTCATTGTATGGAGATCACAAGGTCCATTGTGATTTTCCACTCGGTAAGTAGAACAGTTCATTAATATAGATGGGAACAATCCTTAAATTTACAGAACAAAAACTGTTCAATCAGGTGTAGAAGTTGTGTTTAGAAGCTGTAGAAGTGAGAGGAAGCAGTTTCGTGATGCAGTAAATCACAGCAGACATTTTAAAAATAAAACTTGCTGCACCAAATGTGTAGTAGCAGAATAAGATAGATCATTACATTCAAGTTTCTTTATTTGTTTTTCCACATTTAATCATGCAAGGAAATAGAGGAGATTGTATGATATTTAGTTCTGATGTGTTTTAAGTTAACAAAATGTCAGTAGCACTTTAATACTTTAGCCATTTATAAATGTTCACATGAGGAACAGTGTTGCCAGATTGGTGTGTTTTGAAGTAATTGTTCAAAATCCACACAAAAAACTCTATAGTAAATACACAAATCTTACTAATAACAATACAAATTAATTTTAACAAATAATTAATTTAAAAAGACAATAATACTGTGGCGCATCCCAACTTTACAATATAATAAAGCAAATTAAATGTTTTTGTCTAAAGAATGTTAGGTTGAAGGTTATGTCATCTGCCAACACTGATGAAAAAATTGGTAAAAATGTAAGGAGTTTAATTCTGAATTCTAAATCTTTTTTTTCCTCTCATCAGGTCCTTCAGATTTGCCAGCTTCCAACATTCCTCTTTTATTAGGGCCCGAGCACCGAGGAGCAGGCCAGAATGGCCTGCACCAGATGTGCTAAGCCCTATTGTTTTCCTTAGAATTTATAATTTTTTTTATTTTTTTTTATTTTTTTATTTTTTATTATACGCCCAACAGGAAGTCAGTCATTTTGGTTTGTTTTATAAGTGCATGCAGTGAACTTTTAAATACTCCTCCTAGGGAATTCATGCGATTGACATCAAACGTGGTGAACATGATGCTGAGACATTGGACTTGCTAAATTGCGAAGGGATTTTTGATATCTCGAACGGTGCTGCCGTGGCGAGGCGACAAATTTATGGCGAATTCGGAGAACAGGAAGTGTTTAATAGCTAAAGCAAAAAAATGTCTTATTCAGATGACACGCTGTGTATATGTTCTGCCAAGGATTCCGTTCACATCGATGTGCCTATTGTGAATCTCGAAAATAGCGCCACCAACAGGCGCCAGGAAGTGTGTCAGTCACAAAAGGTGGATTTTTTGACAGTTGCATGTGGTGAACTTTTAAATACTCCTCCCAGGATATGTATGCGATTGACACCAAACGTGGTCAACATGATGCTGAGACATTGTAGATAATAAATTGCGAAGGAATTTTTAATATCTCGAACGCCGTTCCCATGGCAACGCCTCAAACTTTACTTTCATTTTCAAGCGTATTTAAGCACTTGGCATGCACTTTGTGTGCCTTAACATGCTCAAAAACACCGGAGATTTGGCACAGACGTCAAAGTCGTCTGCCATTAGGACTGGTCAAAGGCTGGAACATAGGCGTGGCAATAGGGCTCTGTAGCGCCCCCTGTAATGTAAAAACAAATATTGGTGCACAGATCAGGCAAACATGTACGCACATAAACGAGAGTTGGTAGGCATATAGATCTCATCGACCCGAACAACTTTCACAATCAAACCTATTAGCTCCGCCCAACAGTAAGTCGGCCATTTTGGATGGTTTCAAAAGTGCATGTGGTGAACTTTTAAATACTTCTCCTAGGGAATTCATGCGATTGACATCAAACATGGTGAACATGATGCCGAGACATTGCACTTGCTAAATTGTGAAGGGATTTTTTTATATTTTGAACGGTGCTGCCATGGCGAGGCGACAAATTTATGGCAAATTCAGAGAAACAGGAAGTGTCTAATATCTAAAGCAAAAAATGTCTTATTCGGATGACATGCAGTGTGTATGTTCGGCCAAGGATTCCGATCGCATCGATGTGCCTATTGTGAATCTTGGACATAGCGCCACCAACAGGCGCCAGGTTGTGTGTCAGTCACAAAAGGTGGATTTTTTGACAGTTGCATGTGGTAACCTTTTAAATACTCCTCCTAGGATATTCATGCGATGGCGAGACATTGTAGATGATAATTTGCAAAGTGATTTTTGATATCTCGAATGCTGTTCTCATGGCAACGCGTCAAACTTACATTTTATTTCAGATATATTTAAGGCTTTTGGCATGCTTAAATTAACTTGAAATTTGACACATACATCACATTTGTCGGCTGTTAAGTGTGTCCAAAAATTGTCGGACAAGGGTGTGTCTCTTAAGTGGCCCACTAGCGCCCCCGTTTGTCTAAAATGTGGGGTTTCTTTTACTTACAGTCCCCAAATGGGTCAGTAACAACATAAAATAGTCCACTGATATTTACCCACTTGATGCACTTGCACCCCGTGCATTGTTTTCTGGGGGGCACCGTATAGCGATACACAAATGTGCGAAGGGCCCGCCCTCGCTGCTTGCAGCTATATTTTTTTATTATTTTTTTTTTTATTATTTTTTACACACATTGGTCATTAGAGGTCCCTTAACATACTCGAAAACTCTTGAAATTTGGCACACACGTCAGAGTCCTTTGTCACTAGGGCCTTAGAAAGGCTGGTATACAGGCGTGGCAGGGGGGCTCTGTAGGTCCCCCTGTAATTAAAAAACAAACATTCGTGCACAGATCGGGCAATTATGTACGCACATGTACGAGAGTTGGTACGCATATAGACCTCATCGAGCCGAACAACTTTCGCCCTCTAAACTATGAGCTACGCCCAACAGGAAGTCAGCCATTTTGGTTTGTTTTATAAGTGCATGCGGTGAACTTTTAAATACTCCTCCTAGGGAATTTATGCGATTGACATCAAACGTGGCGAACATGATGCCGAGACATTGGACTTGCTAAATTGCGAAGGGATTTTTGATATCTCGAACGGTGCTGCCGTGGCGAGGCGACAAATTTATGGCGAATTCGGAGAACAGGAAGTGTTTAATATCTAAAGCAAAAAATGTATTTTTCAGACGACAAGTGGTGTGTATGGTCGGCCAAGGATCCGATCGCATCGATGTGCCTATTGTGAATCTCGGACATAGCGCCACCAACAGGCGCCAGGAAGTGTGTCAGTCACAAAAGGTGGATTTTTTGACAGTTGCATGTGGTGAACTTTTAAATACTCCTTCCAGGATATTCATGCGATTGACACCAAACGTGGTCAACATGATGCTGAGACATTGTGGATGATAATTTGGGAAGGGATTTTTGATATCTCGAACGCTGTTCTCATGGCAATGCGTCAAACTTTACTTTTATTTCAGGCATATTTAAGGCTTTTGGCGTGCAAAGATTAACTTGAAATTTGACACATACATCACATTTGTCGGCTGTTAAGTGTGGACAAAAAGGTCGGACAACGGTGTGTCTCTTAAGTGGCCCACTAGCGCCCCCGTTTGTCTAAAATGTGAGGTTTCTTTTACCTACAGTCCCCAAATGGGTCAGTAACAACATAAAATAGTCCACTGCTATTTACCCACTTGATGCATTTGCACACCATGCATTGTTTTCTGGGAGGCACCGTATAGCGATACACAAATGTGCGAGGGCCCGCCATCGCTGCTTGCAGCTATATTTATTATTATTATTATTATTATTATTATTATTATTATTATTATTATTATATTTTAATAGTTAATGCCCCGTATCTAAAGAAAGAAAGAAGAGTAAATAAAACTCCATTTATTTTTCTTCTATACTTTATATTAAATGATTATAGTTTTATGTTTTTTTTGTAGGAAATATTATATAATACATCATATACATATTATATACATCCAGGTGTGTGTGTGTGTGTGTGTGTGTGTGAATGCAGGCACTAAAGATGGCACTGATCCCATACTGGGTTGATCATCTGATACTAGTAAGAAATGAAGATCAGATGAGAGAGAAAATAAAGAATGGATTGGGTCTGATTCTGTAGCATAAAGATAGAAACTCTATTAAATACTAACTAAAGGACAAAGTAATACATGTGATTTGGACTCCTTCTGCTCTGGGCTTTTTCACATCAACTCCTCAGATCCTGTAGATAAACGTGTTCTCGGTTTGCAGACACGGAAATGCAGGAACACTGGAGTCTTCACACACAATTGTTCATCACCATTAAAATCTACAAGAGAAAGAAGTGAATCAGTAACAGTAGTAAATAACACTAATGTAGTAAATAACACTAATGTAGTAAATAACGCTGATGTAGTCAATAACACTGATGTAGTAAATAACACTAATGTAGTAAATAGCACTGATGTAGTTTCAGTGTTTATATAAAACAGATTATTACTCACTCCAGTGTCTGTAGTTTGTAACGTTTATCATCTTTCAGATCAGAGAGACACTTCACTCCTGAGTCTCCTACTTTATTCCCATACAGATACAGATCTCTCAGGTGTGAGGGGTTTGATCTCAGAGCTGAAGCGAGAGCAGCACAGCCTTCATCTGATATTCCACAATTCCACAACCTGCAGATACACAATGACACACACTTCACTCTCTCAGTTTCTACACATTACACATCCTTTGTGTTCTTTCTATTAGAAAGAAAGAGAAAAAGAGAGAGGAGGGGAGGGAGAGGTAGAAAGGGGGAGAGGGGAGAGGGAGGGAGAGACAGGGAGAGAGAGAGTATGGTGGCTAAATGCAAAACACAAACAAATCAGAAAACAAAAATATCAAATTGAAAAACACAAGGAAGATTCAGACAAAGGAAAAAGGGAGGTAGTGAATGAAACACTGATCACTGGACGAGACACCTGTCATTCAAGATATACAGGAAGTATGAATTCTGTGCACCTAGAAGGTCCCCATCTAAGAACTTTCACTGTGAAGGACATTATCTTTAGACTTGTAATGAACAATAACAAAGACGACTTTCTTGTTCATAAAATAATTCTGATAGGAACATTTTATATACACGAATTTAAATATTTGAAAGTGAAACCGCCGTCTTTTGCATTTTATAATTTAGTTTATTTCCTTCACAAAAGCCCTTAAAGTGAATAAAAAGAAAAATGCAATTAATCTTATGTCCTTCTTAGAACAATATGATTTTATCTTTTTATTATTTAATTTTATAATAATTACAAATTGTACTGACGTGTTTGTGGGTTGTTTTCTCTCCATCTGTCTGAGAAGTTCAGGGATTTAGTTCTTACTCTTGCTGATTTAGCATGTGGTCTCCCTCCAGGAGAATAAAGTCCCTCTACTGGTGTTTTCTTCTCTAACGTTCTCTAACTTAGAGAAAAGCTTCACCCTCTCTGACCCTGTGTTAGGGGCAGAAATATTTACAAACAAAACATTGAAGTGGTTGATTTCAGCTCTCACTATAAGAGTCTACCTGCTTCTACCTCATCCTGGGAGAAGATTTGTGCTTTAACATTAGGTGAGAACAGAAAGGCGACCCAAGCACTAATATTAGATCCTTGACTCAAGATTTTTCCTCCTTTCCACCACAAGCCACAATCAACCTCATTGTCCTCATCACTATGTGTCTCCTGCAGGAAGATTATACTCAGTTTCTTTAAGCCTTTACTTTCTGAACTATTTCTCTTTTTTTCTGTCCTTTATCTCATTTACACTCAGGGTCCCACCTGCAGAATCTCCATGAGAAAGAGAGAGAGATAATAGAGAGCTAATAGAGAGGAAAACAGGAGAGGAAACATGATGACTATGTAGATTTCCCCTTGTTAGTCTCTTTTCCAGGTTGTTCAGCGTGTCTGATTGCTGTTGAGAGTTTGTTTAATGAAGATGTTTCTGCTGTGGTTCAGAATGAACATGTTTTCCTCAGAAGACACAAACTTTTCTAGGTGGGGAAAGAAATCGCTTACTTTAACATCTCCTTTTAATTTAGTCTCATTGTTTGACAGAGTAAAGATCCTTTTCAGACGTGTCTGACCACTGTTCCTCATCTCTGATGCTCTCAAGAGAACGCTGAGATAAGTCACTCAGCTGCTCGGTCAGGGCTTCCTCCATCTCACAAGCCTGAGATCCCTCAGCTCCCTCAGACACCACCTGATCTCCTTCACTTTTCTTACTGGACTTTTCACTCTCTTCTCTAACTTTACCATTCACATCACTGACCATCACACTCACATCACTGACCATGACACTCTCATCACTGACCATCACACTCACATCACTGATCAAGAGAGAGAAAAGAAGAAACATGTAAAGTGAGATGTTTGAAATCTGAATTTCAAACAGCAATTTTTGCTTTTGTAAGGATGGTCAGATCTGTTCATAGTACCAGACTCTGAGAACTACCATGCAACTTCCTGAGACCAGACCCCGAGAACTACCATGCAACAAAACAATAAACCTTCTAATCTGAAGAGAGGATCTCTTTGATCTGAGGAGAGAAAACCATTTGTTCAGCTGCCCAGTCACCCATCCGTGAGCCCCCCTCTTCCCCCCCTGGGGAGATGGCTGGATCATGGAAAGGTGACTGAGAAGGTCCCAGATTTCAAGCTACTTTACTTGCATAATGTAAAAATTACAATTTAGTAATGTATACATTTTACCTTCACATGTGTAGTATCATTTTAAAGGTCTTAGTGTGATTGGAAATATGATCTCAGTCCCATATCAATAAAACAGACTTCAGGTTTGGGGAAATTCTCTCCTACTGACATAAGTGTTGCCCCGGAGAACATCCTGACCAGGTGGTCAAGGTGACAATTAGGTTTTAGGTCACATCCTTTCCCAAGAAAGTGTGTGCAAAGCTTTATCACTTTGAATTTACAAGTGTTTACGATGGTTTGGGTATTTAAGGAAATTTGACGAAACACTCGGGGAAGCATTCAATAGTCAGAACTTCCCACACAGTCTCTGTGTGTCTCTTGCCAGGTATAGTGAACAATTCTTTAGTAAACTGTATTGCTAAATTATTTGATTTAATGTTGATCATGTTATGTAACTTTCTTCTAATATTTGTTTTAAATGTAACATTTGTTTATTGATTATTACCTGGCAAATAAATGTAAAATTCTTGATTAACTCTGAAATTTCCTGAAATCATTTATATCTAGTTGATTATGTAGTCTGGCGTTACCGCAAATCTGTGACCAGGATAGTACAAACTGAAGGCTCATGAACGGATGGAGCATAAAGCACAACGTCTGAGACCTTCTGATTTCTGGCTATCTCTGACTTTAGCAAGTTATAACTAAGTGACTAAATACAGTATTCTTTATGCATGAGCAAGCATTGGCGGCCTACTTAAAGAATATTAGTTTACCGTTATATCCTCTGACTAAGGGACAGTCTGGCGAGTTTGTGTCCGTGAGCATGTGTAGCGGCTATCACTGACTTAGCAAGTTATAACCGAGTAACTAAATCAATGAATATTAGTTTACCGTTATATCCTCTGACTAAGATTCGGATTGGTCAATGTGCCTCCGTGAGCAGGTATAGTTAGCCGAGCACAAAGTTCTAAGCGACTCCAGAACCATAATAAATGATTAATTGAAAAGACGGAATGCTTAGAATAATTTACTAAAATTAAGTAGAATTAAGAAGTACAACTAATAAGTTGATCAGCTTAAATTAGAGCTATTCAAGTTAAATCTTTATTATAAATTGGAGTCAGATTAGAGGTTAAAATTGGATTAATAAAACAATATACAATCTATTTAAGTAATCTTTTACAGCCGCGCTAGAAGGACCAACACGCAGAATACCTTCACCCACACCAGTGGATTCCGTCATTGGGCCATCGGGTGGGCACCCTACAAATTGGTTGACCCCGACGTGATCTCCCAGTCTCAGGCGAGTGACGTCTTTCAGCGCGACATTTTAGATTCAACCGAACATGAGGTTTGCGTGTCTCCTTCTCCATCTCCAACTGATCTGGTAAGTTCATTTTGTTCATCTTATGTTTAGAAAGTCTTGAGGGAAAGAAAAGACGCACCCTATATAGACACATTTATAGAACGGGTCGACATACCCAGGTGATAGACCGGAGACCGTAGAAATCCGGTATAATCTAAGATTATAAAAAAAACATGGATTATCAGGGCGAGAATATGATGAGTGGAGACAAGGGAGTAATGGAGGCTGTTGCCGTCCGGATTAAGAATGCGCTTGTGCGTTTACACAGCAAAGGAGTGGATCTGGAATGGAATAATGACAAACTTTTACTGTGGTACTCCACAGTGGGGAAAAAACTGGAGTCGAAAAAACGGTATCATAAGACTTCGACTGCAATTCCTTATTTACTCCATAAGAACAACAAAAATATTATGGAACAAAACATGCGCGCCATTGCAAGCATTAAAGAGCTTGAGAAAGCGCGATCGAATGAGTTGAAGCAGCTTCGAGCGCAGGTCGAAGCATCCGCGTACGATAAGCAAACCTGGGCAAGACAGGGAGCGGCAATGGAAACAAAAATCAAGAGGCTTGAAAACAAGCTTCGGTTGGACAAAGAATATACCACAGTGCTGGAAGGCTGCTGTAATTCTGCTGGGCTTCCAATAGCTGCACTTAGATCAGCTGCGATAAATTCTAAACTCGAAAGCGAAATTCACAGCGATAGTGACGAGAATGATGTTATGGCGTGCAGTAACCGAGCCCTAAAAATAAGCCAGACTGTGCGCTGTTCTTCCCCAGAACCGGTGAATAACCAGTACAATCATCATCTCAATAACACAGAGTTAAGACGCCGCAGCCCAGTAATGACCAGAACTAGATCTGGAAGTGTTCGAAAAACGCTCAAAGTAGCGGTGCTGAAGACATTGACAAATGCGGATGACGAAGTCACCACTATCAGCCGCCCTTTAACCTGTGAAGAATGTACCAAGCATAAAGAAGTTGTGGGCATAATGCCACGGAAAGGCCCTTTCCAACCCTACTGGGACAACTTATTGCTGCAGGCATCGGTATATAATTTAGAGGTAAGGGATGTGTGGCAGGTAGCCCTCCTCACCATGCCCGACGAACTGAAATCGAAAATGCCTCCTGAGTTAAGATCTGGAGAAATCGTAGTTAAACACGAAGGTGAAGATGAGAATGATGTGTATGAGAGGTTAAAAGAAGCATTATTAGAGCTAAGGGGGCCAGCGCAAGCTGAATGGAATAGAATCCTAGAAATAAAACAGGCTAACAAAGAGCCATTTGAAACATTTGCAGAACGTCTATGGGTAATATTTAAAGAACATTCAGGATTGGAAGATGCACAGCGCGACCAGGAAGTTTTAATACAACTCCTGAAAAACAATGCAGGCCCTCACATTCAGCAGGCCTTAATGCATGGTGCTGATCCACCAGAAAATACCTACCGGTCACTGGTGGAGTGGGCTTCCAGAATTGAATCCAGAATTAAACAAAATAAAACACGCTCCATTGCGGCAACACAGTGGGTAGCTGAAGGTAGACACGATAAGCAAATTGAGCAAAAACAAAAATTCCAGCCACACTGTACTTTTTGCAAGAAAAATAATCACACAGTCAAAGACTGCTTTAAATTAAGAGGTTGGGGTTCTAACCAAAACTCCCACTCTAAAGCAGACAATGGAATAATGAAGCAATTAGAAGCTTTGATTATAAAACAAACAGAAAACAACCCAAAACAAAGGGAAGAGCAGACACAAAATCAAAATAGTCCGTACAGCAATCTACAACTAGAACTTGCTAACCTGTTAGCAAAATATAATAATCCCCAATAGGGATGCGTGGCCTCCGTTGCAATAGGGAGCATCATTAAAAGCGGCAATCGAATCAAAATAAGAGCTAGTGTTGGAGGCCGGCTAGCTAACGTCCTTGTTGATTCCGGTGCTGCATGCTCCTGCACAAATATTCCTTTACCACTCAGCACACACCAAATTCAGATCAAAGGCATAGGGGACACTGTAATGACGGCAACACAAACACAGCCAGTACAGCTTGACTTAGGTGTGGCAGTGCTACAAGAGTCATTTTGGTATTTACCAGACAACAGTGAGGGTACTGTGTTAGGAATGGACATCATGCAAAAACATGGCTTTGTAATTCGTTGTTTTGAAAAACAAATTGAACTGCAAACTAACAAAACAGCCAAAAATCGTTTACCACAAGGGAACCTTAGCATCATGTCCATGCATAACACAGACCGAATCCAGCATTTAATCGACAAACATAGTAATGTTTGGGCTAATCATGAACACGACTGCGGTCTCATTGATTTTGAAGTTTGCATTGAGGGAGATCCACCTCCCCCACAAAGGCAATATCGTATCAAGCCAGAGGCAGAACTCGCTGTACATGAGATTGTAAAACAACTTGAAATAAGGGGCATAATTCGGCGGTGCAGTTCTACTACCAATTCTCCGTGTTTACCAGTGCCAAAACCCAACGGAAAATGGCGACTTTGCATTGATTACCAGCGTCTCAATAAGGTTTTGCCGAAAGCAACACCGATTGTGGCAAACCCAGCTACTATTTTATCTCAAATATCAACAAATGCCTCGTGGTTTACGGTGCTCGACATTAAAAACGGGTTTTGGTCCATTAAAGTCAAACACGAAGATCAGTGGAAATTAGCATTTACTATCAATCAAATGCAATACACATGGGAACGAATGCCCCAAGGCCTTCACAACAGCCCAGCAATTTTCCACAGAGCGGTGGCGGATACACTCAGTCCTTTACTAGGGACTGGAGAAGTCGTTCACTATGTAGATGACATACTGATCGCCACAGAGGGATCATTTGAGCATCACTTACAATTGGTTGATACAGTATTGAGGGTGATGGGCAAAGCAGGATTTAAAATGAACAAAGGGAAAGCCCAAATTGCACAAAAAGAAGTAAACTATTTAGGATACACGCTTACTCAGAGTCACCGAGCACTGACAGATGACAGAAAGAAATGCATTGCTGAACTGCCCCGACCCCATACTTTAAATGCCTTGCAAAAGGTATTAGGAACAGCCAATTATTTGCGAGACTTCATTCCAGATTTTGCTAATATGTCTGCACCATTACACTCACTTATGAAAGGGAAAACAAAACCAAATGATGTGATTGAATGGGATAGTGAACACGATCAGGCTTTTTCAAATTTAAAACAACGTTTATGTTCCGCACCTGCTCTGGGCTTGCCCAACCCATCAAAACCATTTCACATTCAAGTCGAGACACACAACAATACACTGAGTGGAGTGCTAGCTCAGGAACACGGGGGGAAATTACGTCCGATTGGATATTATAGCAGGAAAAAATCATTGGTAGAACAGGCTTTTGACCCATGTACACAGCATGTACTTGCGGTGCATTGGATGATATCAAAAACAGAACCCATCGTTGGTTTTCAGCCTCTGATAATTCACACCATGCACACGCCAGTGCAAATGTTGATACAGGGCCGGATAAAAGGAGTTTCCTCCCAACGATTAGCAAGGTGGCTAACAGATATACAAGCTCGGGAAATTACCACAAAGAATAACCGAATTCTCCCACATCTGCTAGGAGATGATGAAGGGCATCCACATACATGCCAGCCAGAAAAAGAAACTAAAAGTCTTGTGCATGACCAACCTCTGCCAGGGCAATTGTCAGTTTATGTTGATGGTTCTCATTTTCAACAAGATGGCCAATTCTTTACGGGTTGTGCAGTGTGGGCTCCTCACCTATCTAACTCAGATACCAAACAACAGATTTTGTTCAAATTACCATCAAACATGTCTGCACAAGAAGCTGAACTCGTTGCTTTGTTGGAAGCAATCAAAGCACACACAGGGGCACTCTGCGTGTATACCGATAGCCGCTACGCATTTGGTGTTGTCAATGATTTTATGGCTCAATGGCAACTCAGAAAATTCCTTACGTCTGCAGGAACGCAAATAAAACATTTCAACACCATAACAAAAATATGGCAAGTAATACAGGCGCGTGATACCCCCATTTCTGTTGTCAAAGTACGAGCCCACATCACCAAGCATCCTAACGAGCATGAGCAAAACAACAACATCGTTGACCAACTGGCTAAATTAGCTGCAGTACAAGGCAACAGTTGGCAGGGCAACGAGCAATCTGCTTTTACCGTAAGTGCAATACAGGTTTCTCCTATAGATCTCAAACAGTACCAAAAAGACTTGTGGGGCTCTGACGGAGAGCTCATACCGCAGTTAAAGCATGATCAAATGGTTAATGTTATTGAAGGTATTGTACTAAGAGACGAAAAATTTGTCGTTCCTGAAGCCCTACAAAAACCAGTAATCAAGATGTATCATGAATATGCTCACGTATCACCAGCAAAGACATTGCAGCTGATACAAAGACAGTTTTGGTGGCAAGTAATGACAGCAGATATTGAGAGATGGTGCAACACCTGTCTGATATGTGCTACGGTCAATCAGGGCACGCAAGGCCGAACAAACCTACTCAGGCCTAAACCACCTAAAGGGCCCTGGGAAAACCTGCAACTAGATTTCATTGGTCCGCTACCCAGTGCCAAAGGGGGGTACCGCTATTGTCTCGTGATAATTGATAAATTTTCAAAATGGGTTGAAGCAATTCCCACCCGCAATAACACAGCGAACACAGTGGCACGTGTGATAGCGAACCAAATCATCCCTCTCTGGGGGGCACCGATTCAAATTGAATCGGACCAAGGTACACACTTTACCGGACAAGTCATGAAAAACATGTGCAAAATGCTAAACATCAAGCAAAGGTTCCATATCCCATACCGCCCACAAAGTTCTGGAATGGTTGAACGTGTCAACCGCACCATTAAAGAAAACCTTGCCAAACAAGTTGCACAGCACCAAAACAAGTGGACTGAGGCTCTACCCACAGTTCTGACTGTATTGCGAGCAACACCATCAAAGGCTACGGGCATCAGCCCATATGAAATTATGACTGGAAGGGTGATGAAACTGCCCATTGATCCAGAGATTTCCCCAGCAGACTTGGGCCCCCTCATGATTGCAACTCAGCAGACTGTTTTAAAACAATTGCAAGAGCGAATTAAGGTGTTATATGCACATACTGCACTTAAACAACAACAGTCAGATCTGACAAACGATGCACAATTCAATCCAAACTCTATAATCAAATTTGCAGAAGGAGACATTGTTATGATTCGTGTCTTTGTTAAACAAAATGCATTTTCCCCGAGATGGCATGGGCCATATGAAATTAAAGCTGTTTGCAACAGCTGTGTGGCCGTGACCATCAGAGGAAAGATGAGATGGTATCACATGTCCCAATGCAAACCGTTCAAAGGTTCATTAATATAATTGTGATATTTGTGTTATGTCTATTTTTCAGGACAGTAACAGCAATCCCATGGATGCCAGTTGTCCGAACAGTGTCTGGTCCCACCTGCATCGAATTGGGACAACGGGTTACACTCACACACACCTTAAAATGTGGAAGATGGGTATGGAAATATACTAAGGGGCCATCCAAATCATACAATACAATTTCATTTAAAGATATAGTTACATGGCCTCCCGGTGTAACACCGGATCCAAATTGTGCAACACAAATTTGCTGTAACACAGGTTCCACTCATCTTCCAGTCAGAAACATAACAGGATATACAGGTGCATCATTATCCTTACATAACATTACTGCCTGGTATAAACTCAAAAGGTATCCAGGATCAAACATTGGTGGATTGTACACGTTATATGAAAATGACAATCAGGGTCAAGATCCTAAAAAATGTTACTCCACCAAGGATTTAGAACCTGCCCTTTACAGATGCACACATAGCATAACTCACAATGCTACACATCTAAAATTCACAGAACTTCTGTTCAATCTGTCGCACCCAACTACTGATAACAGACTAAAATCTTTTGTCTGGACAAGCCGAAAGGAGGGTACATATTGTGTTGGAAAATGTGAGATAGACATGAACAACTTCACAAATCCTCAAAATTGTTCATGGATTATAGATCATTGTTTTAATCTAACTACCTGTGGATATAAAAAACCCACACATTGTCCAAGATTACATCCTATCCCGCCTGGTGGTATAATCAAAGGGAACATTAACAAGACTTTGCTTCATGATGTTAACCTTGTGATAACTCATGTAACATACAATATTTCTAATATCCTGTCTGCCTATGTAAAACATTGTAGTGACAATGATAAAACATATGCATGGTTACAGTCACGCATCGATGATTTAGTCTCTGATTATAAAAACAGACTTGCAGTTCAAATTCCACCTGTCCGCACTAGACGAGACCTGTTTGGAAACATAGCAGGCCTTTTTGGTTCAATTAATTCTATAGCCAACACTTATAAAATAACAGGACAATCGCAATTTTCAATGTGGTTGGCAAATCAGGTGGCCACTGGTTTTCAACACATCACGAATAGTAATGAAAACATTATCAAAGCGGTTAGATCTGAAGCGCAAACGCTTCTCACAATCAGCCATACAATTTTCAATCAGACCCGTACCATCGAGCATGACTTAGCCTGCAGAACGTATGCACAAGATCTTTTTACTGTTGCACGACAGGAAATTTTAGATCTACGTCTCCATAAGACACCTAGGCATGTCTTAAATGATCTGATTGAAATTTTAGATTTGCATAGATGGCTTACCTCAGAAAAAATGAAAGATATAAATTATTCTGAACTTTTGTCAACGTTAATGATGTATACTGGCAATGAGTGTTCTGGCTGCATTGGATTTTTTGCTACTTTCCCTTTAATTCACCCAGATCAGATATATTTAAATTCCACCACTATACGATCTATTGGCACCATTGTAAAAGATCAAATCATTAAATGGAACCACCTTACCGGGTATATGACTATCAAGGGCACTGAGATCTTATTTACAACTCGCACCTGTTGTCATGAAACATCTAGCTATATTATTTGTACTTGTAACACTTTACAACCATTTGCCTCTAATAATTCTAAAATTATTGATGTACAATCATTGCATGGTCATTCGGATGCTATTCAAGTTTCTCATACACAGTGGTGTGTCATCAGTGAAATGAACTCATTTATGTATGGAGGGCTGACCTGCCCTGCAAATCACACCTTCTGCTTGGAGGTAACAGAGGATTTCTCGATGGGTCAGATAAATATCTTGGGGAGAGTGCCAATGGACATTG